>CAMXCT020001673.1:34433-138873 GCA_947184155.2 Cladocopium goreaui | reverse complement strand
AAACGTACCTGCATTGTTTCGTATCTAATCTGCATGTTTCAGGATTCAGTTCCTGCCGGATCATATAATGATCCATTCTTGTCTAGTGTGTGTGTACCATCTGAATAGATGTAAAACTTCTCATTTTGCAGCGGGCCACCGGGGTCCCGGGGGGGTCGGTGGCCAACGAAGACACCCCCCCGGGATCCGTGTAAACGTACCTGCATGCAGTGGCCCTGGACGGCAACCCCTTCAGTGGGGGCCGTAGCTGGGCACTGCATATACGTTAGGTCATTAAACCACTCCTGTTAGGTTTAACTGAGTTGTTTTTGCACGTCCGATGCATTCCATCCACATCAGTTTTCCGATAAGATGTGTCAAAGTATCTGTGTGTAAAAGCGTATGTGTGTAAAAATGTCTGCATATAAAAGTGTTTGTGTAAAAGCTTCTGTGTGTAAAAGTTTCTGTGTGTGAAAGTGTTGGTATGTAAAAGTAACTGTGTTTAAAAGCGACTGTGTGCAGAAGTGTCTGTGTGTAAAAGAGTTTGTCTGTGTGTAAAAGTCTCTGTGTAAAAGTGTCTGTATATACAAGCCTGTGTGTGTAAAGGCGTCTGTGTGTAAAAAGCTTCTATGTGTAAAAGCGTCTGTGTAAAAGCTTCTGTGTATAAAAGCTTCTGTGTGTAAAAGCGTCTGTGTGTAAAAATTTCTGTGTGTAAAAGTGTCTGAGTGAAAAAGCGTCTGTGTGTAAAAGCGTCTGTGTGTAAAAGCTTCTGTGTGCAAAAGTGTGTGTGTAAAAGCGTTTGTCTGTGTGTAAAAGTCTTTGTGTAAAAGTGTCTGTATGTACAAGCCTCTGTGTGTAAAGGCATCTGTGTGTAAAATCGTCTGTGTGTAAAAGCATCTGTGTGTAAAGGCTTCTGTGCTCACAAGCTTCTATGTGTCAAAGCGTCTGTGTGTAAAAGCTTCTGTGTGTAAAAGTATCTGTGTGTAAAAGCGTCTGTGTGTAAAAAATTCTGTGTGTAAAAGCGTCTGTGTGTAAACGGCTCTCTGTGTGAAAGCTTCTGTGTGTAAAAGCGTCTGTGTGTGAAAGTCTCTGTATATAAAAGCGTCTGTGTGTAAAAGCTTCTGTGTGCAAAAGCGTCTGTGTGTAAAAGGTTCTGCGTGAAAAAAAATACGAAGAATACGATGCAAACTATTGTCTTGTACTTGTAAAATACTTTCTTGATACTACTCTGCTCGTCTGCCCACATTAGGTCTTTAATATATTGTCTTGTAATACAATGTCTCAATATTAACAACAGAAGACCCTGCTCCTCTACGCTCTCAGGCCATCCGTCGTCTAGTTCAGGTTTGGTAGGGGTTCCCTAGAAGTTGATCACCTGTAGCTGAAGTAGGTGATGTTGTCTATGTTGCAGATGATGAGGATGATGTTGTAAGTGATGTAAGGTTAGGTAGATTTGAAGATGTAGGTGATGTAGAGGGTGCATTGATATAGATGATGATGTAGGTCATGTATGCGTTGTAGATGATGTATGTCATGTAGATGAGGTTGATGGAGAAAGATTGTGTAGGTGATGTAGATGGTGTAGGTGAGATTGATGATGATGAGGGTGGTGGTGATGCTGATGATAATGATGGTAATGATGATAATGATGATAATGATGATGATGGTGCAGATGTAGATGTAGATCTAGAGAAGATGGTGTAGCAGATGGTATAGAGGATGTAGGTGATGTAAAGGGAAGACGAAGCGTTGATGGAAAGAACGCCGTGCAAAATGAAAATCCCTCCAGCAACGAGCTTTCTTCCATGCATGTCCCATTGCACTGCATTTAGAAACTATTTGACAAGTCTTGGGCACAGTTTTTCGGGACAATCGCGTTGATGGAATTTGTCCTAAAAAACCCGTGCCAACAGCTCCGCTCTTGGTCTCGCTCCCTGCCAACGAAGCTATGCGTGTCCCATGACCCATGGTTTGGAAACTTTGACAAGTCTTGGGCGCACAGTTTGTCGGAACTTTCGCATTTGTCCAACAGCTCTGCATTTTTTAAGTGTAAAATGTGGAGTGTAGAGTGTGGAGTGTCATCGCATGTCACAGCATGCCACACTTGCCACGGAATTTGCACGTTGTCACCACTTGAAACAGCCACAAGCCACAATCGTGAAGATGAAAATGGGCTGAAGCCAAACGCAGGCAATGTAATCGACCGGAATGGACTGTAGATTGACTTCCTGACTTTGTGCAAAATGATTTAAAAAGTATTGAGCAAACAAACCAAAGGGAGGCCCATCGCAAGTTGCGATTACAGGGCGCCGAAGGATGGGGGCCGAAACTATGGCGGGCAGGCCGAACTCTATACTGGAGACATTTGAGGTTTTGGATCGGCAACAATCCGAGTAATGGACCAAGGATAGTCTTCCTGCCTTCAAGACTGTCTGAGACGCAGGTCGAGCCCGAAAAGAAAGTTGGCTTTTGTCGAGTCGCATGCATCTGTTTCTTTGACTTGCACGGCAAGTGACTGCATTTCTACCGCCAGCTGTTCCTTTGGAACCTGCGCGTACAGAGACGTTGTCGACATCTCAGCTCAGAAAGAAGGCTCCCAGGAGCCAAGCTACCTTGGCCGGGGAATATAAGGATGGGATGACATGGATGGTTCAGTATGGCAGCACCGCATCGCGACAAAAATGGCGGTGCTCCGCATTCGAAGATACCACGGCAGTCTGGGTCATTCGGATCGCCGCATTGGTGATAGGGTCGATGCGATCCTCCTGCGCCAAACGCGAAACGACAAATGGAATTGGCCTGCCGCATGCTCTATCGGAAGGGACCGCTCCGAACATGATTGGAGTCAGCCGAGGATTAGATTGATTAGAGACATTGCTAGCTCAAGTTACCAATTCCGACAAACCATGACCTAAGCCATCAACCATGACGTGGTTGATCTTGTTGGCCCTTGAACTTGCACTGAGGCTCTGACGATGGTGACGACCCAGTAATTCACTGAAGGCTCCAAGCCCAAAGAGTTGCGAATCCTGGCTATGACCTGGCGACGAAATTGGCCCATCTTGCTACGCCGTTGCTCACCCGCTATAACCCGTTATAACCCTGTCAAACCTGGTGTTCCAGGGCCTAATTTGAAATTTGACAGTGTCAGCACCAGCAGTAAACTCAGAATACAAGGATCTACAAGGTATCTGACGGTGCGAAAGGTATGGGTCCATAGTTCAATTGGCCGGCAGCACGGCCAGCCCCTTGACTTCTTCTGTCATCCGCAGGTCCACCAAAGAAATGTTGTAAACAGTTTCGTCGCAGCCTCATGGTCCACCAAACAGGCCTTCCACTTTTCACCCAGCTATCACCTGCAAATTTTACTCCAGCTATCCGCAAGATCCCACTTGAACATGTAAATATGTGAAAATAAGTTAAAAGGGCACGCTTGAAAAGGAACATCAGGAGCCTACCGCCACAGAAGTCGGACATCTTTTGCAACCCTCTGAAGCTTGCACCCAAGCCACAGTCATCAACACATGTAACAAGGGAAAAAGCTGGAAAAACCTTAGAGACAACCTGATCGCCCCGACTGTGCTCGGGACACAGGATCTGATCTGTGGCGTCTTTGATTGCAACTGAAGTCAAGGCCTCAGGGCGCGATGATGCGATGCTGAGCTTTGACTTCTCAAGTCCATTCCGTGAGATCTGTGGCCGCTGCGGCTGTGGCCCTGACGTTTCCCAAGGTGCGGTTGCACGAGTCCACGAAGTACACATCGTAGCTATCGATCTGCAGTCATGCAGTCATGCTGGCACGCCTTGATCACATCTGTCATTTTCTCATTTTTTCCTCTTCATTTTTCTTCATTTTCTAATGTCCTGCTTTGTGAAGATTTCTTTGGCCTCATCCTCGTAAATGGTGCCCTTGCCACTGAATCTCAATGGCGTGTTGGATCGGAAGTCCCGAGCCTGCCAAAGCACAGAAGTGATTCTTGGCCCTAAGCAAAACCAGAACTGCATCCCAATTCTCTCCTGTGTTATAAAACACGTTAGACACATTTGATTTGATACTTTCCCCCCCGTTTCTCCCAATTATAATCAAATAGCTAGGAGAAAAATGCAGAACATACTTCTTCAATCTTCTTCATCACTTTCCTGAAGGATTTCCTCGTCGCCACTGAGGGCATCGTTTCGTGGCCTGTCCGGCATTGAGCATGGTGTCCAGCTGAGCACGGCCAAAGGAGATGTTTCCTGCGATGAAACCTGCGAAGGTTTGAAACATTTCGAACCGAGGGAAGGATAATGATGGACAATACACAGATATGCACAGTATAATAATGGGTAATCAGGCTAAACGCATGGACTGATACATAGTGGACAGCGAAAAATGAAAACAAAAAGACAATTTCTGAATTCCAAGGCTGTATGATGAAGCGATCTGGCCTCCGCGACCATCTTCATCCTGACGTGCTTCAAAGCTTGAACGCAACCCTTTTGCGCTGGTGACATTCCCAGAGGTCGATCCAAATCATCACATATTCCGAAATTCCCATGAATGCAAAGGAAAAATCTTTGTAAGGAACATACAGCGAGTTTCTTTTCAAACACACCTCTTTCAAAGTGGCCAGCCTATTTCAACTGATTCAAGGATTTACCGATTTACCCAGAGTCTCACAGCACGCCGTGCTCTCCTGGAAGTTGCCAACTTTGCAGGGCACCGGCGGCGCACAGCCCACTGGATACCTCAGCCGTAAGAGCCACAAGGAGTCGCTTCAGCACGAGCAGCACCATTTCACGGCTGCAATGCATGGCACATTATGGCAACAATGATATTGTAAACTTCCATGGCACCAAGGGTGGGATGAAGACAAGATACGTAGTGGTTCGGCACCCTGCTTGCATTCCTGGCAGGAACTGGTTCATGAGAGGCTGTGAGTCAATGTGTGCCTTCTCGAATGACTTACAGTACCTGTGACCTCGAACCAAATGAGGTGAACCAAAGGTGTAAGCAATCTTGATTGTCCCTACACTAAAAGGATACCAGCAAAGTCTCTTGATCATCTTGTGATCACTCTGCTTTCACTCTGCTTTGCTTGTGGCCAGAAATCTCTCCATCTTGACAGCGCCAAAATTTAGCCAAAGTTTCGGCATACTGTTTGGATGCGCCCTGCGTATCCCACTCCACAGCGATACCCTTCGTACGTACCTTAGACCGCAAGGCTACTTCGATGCTGTTTTGATCTGGTGAAGAACTGTGATGAGACGGACTACCCCGGGTAGATATTTACTTCCAAAAAGTTGAATGTCGATGACTGAACGTGTTGGCCACGCAGCGCCGACTTTTTTGGAGCACTTCAACAAACGTACCTCAAAACTTCGCTTTCATGTCATCCTGTCAAAAGAGGCCGCATGATGGAGCAAGGACCTATTCCAAACTGGATGAGTTGAAGATTTGGAGAGGAAAAGGAGGAGCAGTAACTGGCTCAAGAAACCCTGCAACCACAGGGCTGAGGAAAACCGAAGACTCCGTTGACATGAGCAACGCTTTGACACTGATTTCGTTGAATAGCCCATTGCAATTTTCAATCCATTTTGCGGGCACCTGAAAACCTTTTCGAACCACATTGCCAGCATTTCAGGACACAATCTTGGCTTGCAACAGCAACGCCCCAAACAGGACCACACAACTGCAACATGGGCTCGCTCAGGCTTCCATCAACCCAAGGCCCTCCAATGAAACAAGCCCGGGATTCTCTCAAGGGTTCCCAACCTGGTGACTTAATAGCCCTATTGTTTTCCCACATCCCCTTGCGTCATTGTCCGGTAGAAACCAAGCACGATTAGCTACGAGATTAGCTATGAGACATCCGTGGCACCTGCCAAACTTGCAACCCAGCCACTCGAAAAGCCAGTGTCTAAGGGGATCGGGTCAAAGTTCGATGGCAGCGTACCTGCGATGTGCTTCTAAGAGTTCCAAGGATCCACTATGATCCACTTGGCTGTGCTCAATCTTGGACCAAGACAACACCAAGAGACCAAGAGCTTTCACTCCACCTTTGGGCTCTGCTGCATCAAAATTTCAGCATGTCCGGAAAGCAAGTTGTCTGAGTGTTACTTGCTTTTCTTGGTGTCTATGTCAAAGTGGAATGGGCGGACATATAGGGCTTCGGAAGAGCAAGCCGTCTGGCTCCGTGTTCCTCACCTAGCGAGCACGACATGCCAGGCCAAACCGAATCCATCGAATATCCATGATCGAAGCACAATGAGAAAACCATAGGAGCCATGGATATATCTGGATTGTTATCCTGAAGCTTTGCCCTCTACTGACGTGTTCAAAGTTTTCAACGTGCAAAGACGCGGTTTTCACTGAGCGCCCGACAGAACACGAGGCAACGGTTTGAGCTCCAACGAATGGTGGGCGACACGACCTGAGCGCAGGAAGCATCATGAACCCCTTGACGAATCAGTTATGTTTCCCGTTATCAACTGTTATCAACTTGGGTTGTTGAGTTTTCTCCCACTATAGTTGGGACATGTCCCCTTTATCCCTTTTCAACATGTTTCTTCCAAGGCGCAATGTGCAGCGGCTTCCAGGTCGAATGCTGCCACATCGTGAGTCATCCACACCTGCCGATGGTAAGATGATCAATCACCAGGGCCATCATGGAATGTGAAAGATGCTGACCCAATATGCAACTGTCTTTAAGTCGGGTGAAACATGGTGACCAGGAATACAGCACAGGTGGAAAATTGCAATTTTCCCTCCGGAAAAGCCGTACTCCAAGATCTCCAAGCTTGAAACACAATTTTCCCCATGGTATCCATCTACATCTAATCTGCATCTGCAGGGTCGGAGGCTCAGGCGACAGGTGTCCACCACTGGAGCTCGGCAGGCAATGATGGGCAAGCAGCCCGACAGGAAGGCCTCATTCTCATGTCATAATTTGATCTCGGACATATTTCAATCTCAATCAACTATCAACTGAATGGGAGAACATGGAATCTTAAAACATTTCGCTTATCTTTCGTGAGGTCCCCAGCCACCACTCCACAGGTGGCGTTGCCACTGCAGACGCGTTCTGCGATGCCAACATATCCGGGAGCACAATACCAGCCTCAGCCGGACGCATCCGGACGCCCAATATTGGACCTGTCACGAAATATACATTGACATCCCATCATATCAAGCCCGCAAAAGTCAATTAAATCTGGGAGCGTTCAATCATTGTCCATTTTGTTGAAGTTAGTCACCCATAAGTCGACTGGAATGATTGTGGAAAACCAGCGGACATAACCAACAAGTGGGACTTCCAGCTAAAATCCATCGGATTTTGATGTGCTCCAACCTGTTGGGCTTTGCTGTAAAGCAACGTGGTATTCCGTGTCCCACCGCCACCGGATCGTTTTCATTGATGCCGAAGGCATAGCCTGCAGGGACCTTAGCACCCAGCAACCAGCAACCCTCTGCAAATGGCGGAGGGTTGATATGGTTGATAGGAAAATCAGAAGATTTTCCGAGGATTTGGTGAGATTTTTCACCGAAAGGGACATTTTGGTCACCAAGTCACCGGAGATGGATCCTCACATTCAAACACCGAGCAGTTCCTTGGAGTCGGAGTCCGATCGTTGCAGAAACCAACAAAAACGGCTGTTGCACTGATCAGTCGTGTCTTGCTATGGCAATTCAACAGCGGAAATCGACCGAAACATATCGAAACATTGCCATGCGATGCTGAGACTACTAGGAGCCCAGCGGAAATTGCAGCCACTGGAGTTCCGCGTCTGGCAGCAGGTTATTCTCCGGACATCGCGCCAGCGCTGCCGGGCCGTACAACTCAAAAGGCCTGCGGTCGGAACTTCTGTCGGGCGACAGCAGCCCCAATAGCGACGTCTCTGTTGAAAAAAAGGGCAAGCAAAACTCAATTCCGAAATGTGTAGTTGGACTTTTTCCAATTCAACAATCCAAAGTGGGTAAAAGGGGTAAGTTGAATAGGGCGTCGATGTTTCTACAGTGGGCGACCCGCCGACATCTGCGCTGAGGCAGCCGACTGGATACAACGCGGTCGGCAGGACTCCCCAGGCATCACATCCCTGGCAGTCGCTGCTGCAGCGTCAAATCACAGTCTAACGCATTCCATCTGCAAAGTAAGAACCACCAAAAAAGATACCATTTCAATAACCATAACATAAGATTGGCCAATTCAAATAAAATTAATTCCATTCCATCATTCTGTAGTCATTGAATGCGGGCGCAACTTGGGTACTTTGACATCAATCGCCACGCGTGTTGAATGGCGGTGTTTCGGCTCCTGCATTGCGTCATATTGACCCTGCACGGGTCCACCGGCGGCAGCAAACCTGGGTGGCAAATCATCCTACATCGTCAATGATCAACGCGTGACCAAGGCTTCAGAAAAAGAGATTTTCAAAGATGGAAACCAACTACGATCTGAAAAACACCGAAGCCCAAATAAACAAAGGGAATAGTAACAACCAGAATGCCAAATATCTGTATATAATTTGTATATATCTATATTGTAATCTCTTTACGGCAATGAACTTAGTGGGATCAACATGGCATCACTATGCATCTTTTTACAGATCGACATCCTGAGACTCTGGACATGGCATCAGCTTCTGACAGCCTGAGACGAAGGTCGTGACCTCCAGCGGAAAGTTGTGGAAAGTTGCGACGAAGGTCATTTTTCGGCGCTTTCATTCGTGATGCGCGGCAATGTTTATTGTTCGTTTGTTTCTGTCTGTTTCTGTCTGTTTCATCTGTGGGTTTGCCAAATGTTTGCTTTGTTTCCAACTGCGAAACAACATCTGGATATTTTCTGTTTTCTTTTGCATCTGAGACTTCTTTGAACATGTGCTGGAAAGTTATCTGTGGGTCTCGCCTCGCACGTCATGTTATTGACGATGCAAACCGTGGATGCAGGGCCAAGATAACCTGACAAATAAGAAACAACACAAATCTTCTAGAAGAATCCAAGGAGACAAAACAAAAAGACCAAGGACATCTGAATGTCCTCTCAGACCAAGATGTGAAAACATGCGAAAAGTGAAATATAGGATCTTGAGTTCAAGAAAACATATTATGAATATGACATCGCTCTTTCAAACAAAGTGAGTGTTCCTCTTAAACTCTACTGAATGCTTCTTCCAAGCTCAGCCATGGGATAGTTTTAATTTGCGACAAGTTTAGACATGCATGTCCAAAGTCCGAGGTCTTTTTCAATCTTTCTGGGTGAAATATGATAATAAATTGGGTTGTATCTCTATAAATAAATTAAACCAGGCTCAAATGACATGAGCGACCCGATGTCTTGTGGCCGAAGCGCCTTCTTTGCAGCTGGCAGTTCTGGTTGCTTCATCCCACACAAAGCCATCTGGCATGGGATTTGGCGCAGGACAGCGGAGCTCGCACCTGGTGCTGTGGGTGATGGGCAGAACACGGGACTGAAATGAGAAATCCCAAATCTGTCTATCCATCCCAAATCTAAAATCGATCTATCTATCCATCTATCTATCTATCAAACTAATCTATCTAACCTTATCTATCTAATTCTTACCTATCTAACCATACCGATGCAATTTTATCTATCTAATCTTCTCTAGCTAATCTATTTACCTGTCTACCTATCTACCTACCTACCTACCTATCTATCAATCAATCTATCTATCTATGTATGCATATGTATGTATGTATCGAGCTATGTCTCAATCTAACGAACTAACTAATCATATTCATCTAGTCTTATCTATCTAATCTTAACAATGTAATCTGATCTAATCTAGTCTATCATAGTCTATCTAATTTTATCTAAGCTTATCTATCTAATCTTGTCCATTTAATATTGTCTATCTAAGCCTATCTATCTAATCTTGTCTATCTAATCTTATCTATCTAATCTTAATCTTATCTATCTAACCTTGTCGATCTAATCTTATCTATCTGATCTTACCTGTCTAGTAATATCTATCTCATCTCATCTATCTAAGCTTATATATCTAATCTTGTCTATCTAATCTAATCGAATCGAATCAAATCAAATCTTAACTTATCTTGTCTATCTATCTATCTATCTATCTATCTATCTATATATCTATCTATCTATCTATCCGGGGTATATGTCGCACTCATTTGGACAATAGGGCACAACCCGTTGAAAAACATGGGGTACAAGTACGGTATGATATGGCTAAGCATTATGATATCAACATACATTAACGTCTTTTGCCTCAACGAACTATCCTCCAAACTGCAATCAATGAGCCAATGTTCCCAACAGGATATAACAGGGGTGAAATGTGGCTGCAAATCGATAAGATCAATAAGTTGGTGGCACGGGAAACATTGGAAACACCTGTTTCCTTTGAGGCTTCCACGTTGGATGCGTCCATGTCACGGTGCGCATTGGATCAACCTGAGGCGGACTCTGTCATGGAACAGTGACGGCATCGATGGATGACACACATAACATAACACATATTGACACATTAGACACTGGTCATCTGATGTCATCAGTAAAATCAAGCCAAATCTTTGTGAACCGCTGTCATTTGACAGTAGCTGTCCTCACCAAAAGGAAAGTTTGCCTCAAGCTACGGAGTGACAACATATGGCAACTTTGATTTTTGCGGCAAGATGCATTGTCGTCGGGGCAGGTTCCCAATGTACTTTCGATCTGGCAGGAACTGTGAAATGCAGGGTCTATGGAATGCCACAAGCGACTCTCTTAAACTCTGACGGAGAAACGATGCAATACCGATGCAACTCAGCCAGGAAGACGCTTGTCCACGGCTGGCGGCAGGTGACGAAGCACGTTCCACCTGTGCGACCAACACGGTTGCCACTAGATGCCATACTGATCACCTGAAACTTCCGATTTTGAACTTACAATAGTTGAGCACAATTTTCACATGCAACACCCACAATGTCACTCATCTTCACTCCCATGTGCCTGGTTGAACATCAGTGCCTCAAACAGTAGCATACAGTGAGCTTTGAAAATGACGATGGCTGGGCTGCAATGGTTCCAGGGCTAATGACAAACGGACCATGACGGATCGATTCCACAGGACTGCTATGGTGGAGCTACCAGTCCCGGTCGTGTACTCCTTGTTCCATGTCTTTCTCGTCTTTCTATGTCTTTCTCATAACTTGTTGATGCCGTTGTTGCAGGTGGTCATCGATGTGAAAGTGATGTGGAGATAATGAAGAAAACGCTCACGCAATTGATGAAGAAAAACGATGAAATGACTTTGAACATGACGATGGTTGACGATGGTTGACGATGGTGATCAGCAACATACTGTAGTGGATCATGCAAACCAAGCCAAACAAAATGATGCCACTGACCACGAAATGAACAAGGACGCTGCTGTGTCGACTATGGCCAATGACAACGACAATTGACACGACTGAGGAGGGTGAGGAGAATGGACTTGAGGGGGCTCCGGGCTTTTAATTTTTATAGGAATAAACGGACTTTGGCTTCAGCTATTGCTTCAACTGAAACATACTGAATCTCCAGCAACTGATGCTACCATTCATGAACTTACTATCAATGTTCGTCATTCACTCAAATGTAAAATCTCAATTTCGGATGGTGAAAAACCGGGGCATGTCTCGGTAATTTTTGTAGTTTTTCCCGTCCCACGGCAAACAAACCTGAGGTGCCCGGGCAATCCGAGACGTCTTGGTCGCAAGAGGTGGGTGTCAAGTCGCGGCAGGGCTCCAGTTTCTGCCGAAAACAGAGGAGCTACGGACTGATTGGCACAGTATAAAGCAGTCAAGATTGGTGCACTCTTTGGTGAACTCGAGAGCTGCTGTTACTTTAGTTTATGTTCTTTTCTTCGGGCTCCGAAGATCAAGCAAAACCAAGTCCAAGACCTTTCAAAACAAGGACTCCTTAGATATTGCAAGAATGTTTGATTGATAGTCAACATTTTCATCAAATAATGGAACCTGTTTGGAAATCATTGATAGGCAGATTTGTTGCCCTGCGCCTCACAGCCCACCAGCTCAGAGTCTGCGATGCACGTCTGGCAGGGTGAAAAACGAGTGGTCAAAAGATACGTCGACCAAGGAAATCTGATTCGGCATACCTCGGCATACTTCACATGGATCGATTCCGTCTCAGGCTTCATCTTCACCCACTCTGAGAAGATCTAATTTGTCTTACCTATATAGCTACTGCCTATATCTGCCATGAAGCACGTCTCGATCTTCCATGAACTTTCTACATGTTCCCTCAAAACGACCTCAGTTTCCATCCAGATCAGCGCCTCGCCCACTCGACAGCGCGCTTCGGCCGTGCCGGCATAGCCCTGCCAGTGGCAGTTTCCAAAATGGATGAACCAATTGAAACCTTTGGAAATATGGATGGATGAAACTTGATGAAACCACATGAAACAGTAAAACATGGAATGATCTGAGGGTTTGGCTGGGTCGCAGGACCACTGGCCGAAAATGTCTTGAGAATATCCATCTGGAATCACCTCAGGCGCAGAACCTGGAGGCTCCTGGTGCCGTTTCTTTGACGAACCGCACAACTCAGGTGGGAACCGGCGGATCCGAACAAAGACATGATATCCTCAGCTGAAACTGTGACAGTCACTGCCAACTGAAACAGAGTGACACACAGCACATCAAATTTAATCAAATGAGATCCATCTCTTGAATCATCAATCCTAATTGCAATCAACTAAGCAATCAACTCATGTACCCGACCAGCATCAACCATGAATCAACAACTCAACTATTTTCCAGATATTTCTCGTTCATTTGGACATATTTCGACCATGAAGAAAACCTGTGATTCCACCATAACCCTGATGACCCTGAGGCGGTGTCAGGTCAAACTCCAACGGCGTGGTGGGATCCGTGTTGCCCGCAGGGCACGATGCCAAGGACGACGGACCGAAGAAGGGCGGTTTGCATCCGATGGAACATGATCCTCCAGCCTGGCCGAAATGTGTTAACGAAATTTCATGATGTGAATGCATGATGATATTGAATCTAAAAATGATGGTGCAAATGATGACACAACATGTACATATAGGTAAATATATATATAGATACAGATGGTGTACATATTATGTATATATATATATATACATACATAGGTATATATATATATATTGTATGTTTACTCTGTTGCCATCTGTCTTCATCGGTTTTCGAAACAGCCAACTCCAGGGCCTCCACATCCCAACATCCCTTGGCGATGCCACGGCGTGCGGCTGAAAACTCATCTGAATCAACCGACCCATGACAGGTGGATGAAATTTGATCAGAATGTGTCATGGTCAACTGAGTTATACCGGATTCAATTCACGTATTGTCATATCATATATGGTTATATCGTATTGTCATGTCTCACCTAGATATAGAGCTGATAGAGTTTTCTACCACATCACATACCCAATATCTACCAATCTAAGGCTGTCCCATGCTTGCTTATTTGCTTATGGTGACTTGCAGTTGCTGGGTACAAAATGTCAGCCAAACAAATCAACGATTACCCATCGCATTCCATCGCTATCAGTTTTGCTTCAATTACCTTCGCTTCATATCATTCCACCCTTTTAAATTCACCAGCCACTTTTGCAAAATGCAGACCAAGCCTGATAAAAGAAGTCACTGGGCTGCTATGGGAACTGCTCTTGGTTTTCCAGATTTCCTGGAACTAGTTTGTTTGGGAACGGTCCCAGAAAACACCAGGTTGGTACTGCAACTGCAACAAAGTACATATTTTCCGGTGGAGTTTTGCTTTACAAAATTGCATTCCATCGAACACACCAAATTCAAAGATCTGATTTTCCAGGATTTTCCCACAAAAAAGCACAGTGTTGGTTTACATCCCGTCTCTAAAGTTGCGTTGCCATGTTTTCCCACCAATTTGCTGGGTTTTCAGGTCCATCTTTACCAACCAACGACGTTGTGCATTGTGCCCAGCGGCCAAGTTGTCGCGTTCGCAGGGCTCGATCTTCAGTGGTGAGCACTTCACAGGTTTCACGCAGCCCGTCAGCTCTAAGACCTGGAAACCGGACTGGATGAGGATGGGTTTGCTGGGTTGCTGGGTTTGATGGGTTTGATGGGTTTGATGGGGTTGGTGTGTGACATAGATGTGATGTGATGTGACTTGTGTCCCTAGTGGCTGAACGATTCTGTATTAAAAATGGTGATTGGATATGTCATGTATTACGATCTTGTAATTCAAGAAACATCAAGAAACTTAAAAGTATGACACTTATATCTCCTAAGATGTGGCGATATCCATGCGTGATTGGCTGGCAGGTGTTGGCAGAAACATGGTACATCTCCATTACTTGGGGGGATCCGCCAAATAGTGATGCCAAATGGTGATAATTCTGGATACTAATATATATTAATACATGCTCATTGATGTTCATTGTGGGACTCACCAATTCGTCACCTGTGCATTAAACCTGGGACATTCAACTTGAAACATCGACTGAAACCCCGCCTTGTTGCACTGTGCGTCGTGGCCACATCGATGTGACACGAAGGATCCTTAGTATGCTGAACATTCCGAGGTCTGTAATCCTTAAATCTATCTCTGGATTGAATACGTGTACTGAACATGGGAAAATTGGGAATTAGTATTGGTTTGGTACTGGAATTTGGTTCGTCTATTTTTTCTTTTTCCTCAAATAGACCCCTCACATTGAATAGATCCAGTACCACACCTGGGTTTTGATTGGTATTGTATTGGGGGCGTATTCTTTTTAGCTTACAATCCATTGAAGAGTTGATGTCGAAATCCAAAGGCGACAGTTCCAACCCTCTGAAAACATCTATTCATGGGATCATCCAATTTCATCGTCGGTGCCATATCAAAGCCTGGAAACCACTGACTAAGACTAAGACGACTGACTCATGGAAACATATGGAAACAACACGTTCCCGGAATGCGAAAAACCCATCTTTGAAGGGCCATTGTAGTGAATCAAAACTTGAATCCCTCGGAGAGTGGCCCACATAGTCATCTTCACAGACCACGTCGCGGCCGTCCAACTTGTAGCCTGGCAAAATTGGCAAATCATTTGAATCCGTCGCCTTGAGATACTGCAACTTGCAGTAACTGTATGGTTTGTTCCAAAATGTAGGAAATTTGCAAAATTAGATGGTGAATTATAGGCTTTGGCCCATCCCTAAGTCCCATGCTGAGACTCAGATTAGTGGACCACGGAATGTACTGTTTACTATCTGTTTACTAAGGATGCACTTCCTGAAAATGAAGCACAGAAGCCTGTTGGCAGTACCGCCGGCAAGGGACAGTCGATTTCCTGCAAGGATTCTGCAGAACTCTACTCTCCAAACGTGACAATATTTTGATCCAAATGTGGTAAAACCAACAATAAAAGAACAGAGTAAGAACCCTTCTTTGGGTAATAAAATATATTATATTGCATGTAGTGTTACCCTTCAGATGCCCACATTGGGTCAATTGGGCTTTAATCATTACCCAATAGATGGATCATCTGGTCTACAATCTCCAGCTGACACCACGGCGACAAACTGCGCTCCTCCGCGACGCAGCGGGGAGCCGTGAATTTCAGGCCATTGTCTTGCACATTGCCTGAATGGATGAATGGATGGGAAGAACTCTGGAAAATATGCGAACTGTTAACTGTTAACCCTCAAATAAGCAAAAACATCTTGTAGTGGTTGGGAACACGTCTCACATGACTCACACATATAACAAAACATCCTGCAATTGTTTGTATGGACAGTTCATCAACAGAAATATGGCAATCTTTGTCTCGCACCAAACTGCTTTCCAATTCACAAGACTCCCTGCCTTCAGGACACATTGCCTCCACTGGCCTTGTCGCGAACAGAACTGCGAAGCTGGGGGTACATTGGTCGGGGTTCATCTTTGAGGATTTCAGGATCTAATTTTCACAAGTACATCAGCATAGATTCACACTCCAACCTGAACCAACATCAAATCTACGGGATGAAAAGGATAAAGCTCTATAGACATCAGCATTCAATCATTGTCATAAACATATCTAAACATATGATCTTATAGATAAACAGTCATAAACAATGATGCTTGCTAAGCCATGATAAACCGCTATATAAACAGCAACTTTCATATCTTTCATGACATCAACATGACATCATGACCGACGCCGGGGCTCTGAGCTGTCCGGCTGCCCTGCATAGTTCCCAGCACAGCCGATGAAACAACTGGAGTTGGGCGCTACGCTGAGGCAGTCGGAGACCTCGCTTTGAAAGGAGGCCCAACCGGTTGACCCGCTTGACTTGCCATATGAAGGGAATATAGCCATATATAATCATATATAATCATATATAATCATATATAGCTATATTATGCACCATTCACAAAGCAAAATCGGATATCAAAAAAATTGGATATCAAAAGAACACCAATTGGAGATGATCTTTAAGAAAGAGTTGAGAGTTGATTGTTCTTAGGAGGTGAGCCACTGAGCCACGCAAGGCCAAATCAAGTCAAATCAAGTCAAATCTTGTCAACGAGCAGAACACGCAATGGGGACATCTGGGGACATCTCAGTTTTATCTCCTTGGAAAAATCTGACACAAGATGCCAGGAACAGTTACAACGTTACAACGTTACATTACCAGCGTTACAAACGTCACAAACGTTACCGTTACAACGTTGTTTGTTTAAGCCCAGGGGACGTCGTACTGGCAGAGGTCCAATGGAGGCGCCAGGCAAGGCCTCACGGCTGGTTTACCATGTTCTATAGTGATTGTATCATGATGGGATAGTTTTCATGGTAACAGGTGATAATTTTGATGAAAAAAATCATTTCATTTCCATGTTTTTTTCATCGAAATTCCCGACATGGCCTGGTCGTGGGAATGCAGCCTTCAAACTTCTTCATCGAGTCGCAGCTTTCATCCAACCTAAGCCATAAAAAAAAAAACTGCAGTCAAAATAATATTATCTTTAATGCCAACATGATCAACATGATCAACATGTGCGTCAGCTAAAACATTAAAACATTGACATTCCTCATGTGAATCTGATACCTTTTTTTCATATCTTTTTTTCATATCTGCGATCAAGTTCAGATCTTACCTCAGTACGCGCGCTTCAAATAGGAGATCCGGTGAGTCTCCAGCTCACAAAAGACATTGGCCGTGCCATTGAACCGATCCTCGACTCGAAACAATTGCAATGCAGCGCGAGAAATGACAATAAACAGTTCCTATACACCACTCAAGCCAATTAGGTTTAACAGTTTTCAAAATCGTTGAGTTGGTTAGGAAACATATGGAAACACCTTCACAAGTTGCCCGGCTGTCCTCTCTGTCACATCGCCAGTCTGCAGCGAGCAATGGGATGAAACACAACATATACAACGACGAACAAAATTTAAGCAAAGAAACTGTCAGAAAACCAGAGAAACATGGATATGAATAATGATCATATGAAAACATAGTCAATTTCAGTCAATCATACAATCAACCAAACAACAACAAGCGTTTACATCGGTGACTTCAGCATAAAAAAAATGCTTGAACACTCGATATCACTATGCCCTGGCCTTCTCCCCTCTTCTGATATCCAGGATGCACTGGGGGATCTTTACCTTGCGACGGGATCAACGGATCATGGTACCATCCATTCCTTGATAATATAGATGGGTTCTTTTTGAACGTCCTCACTTTGGTTGAGTTTTACGAGTTCAATCCGTTTGATGTGTTTGAAGAGCCCTTTGCTGCATGTAATTCGTTACTTCCAGAAGTTGCTCACCATTGCTCACCATGAAATTTCAGAAGTCTACCTTATCCTTCATCAATAAGTTGTCAATCAGTTTATCATCCCTAGCTGCTATAGCTTTCTACCTATCCCGGATCATCCTGAGGTGGCTGCAGCCAAGAACACAGGGCTCCACTGGCATCCTCAGCTGCTCAGCTGCACAGCTGCCGCGATGAGTTGCTGGGTTCTCCGGTCCTTGGGTGCCCCGGACGTCAAGACCTGATTGAGGATCAGGTTTTCGGCCGGGCAGGAGGCAATACCTTGGGCAAATGCATTCAGGTTTCAGGTTTAATATTAAAATATGTTTTAAGTGATAAGTTTTCCATGACTGTTGGATGATTGTTGGATGAATTTGATTTTTATGTGATGTAGGTAAGTTATGCCAGATACTCCTGATATAGGACATATCGCTCCACCATTCAATTGCCGAAAAGGGGATAAAACATCAAGAACCGATTTCCGGAGTTTGTTCGATAGTTAAGGTTCCCGACTTGGAGCTCCCACAAAGGGTGGCACGCAACGGACCTGCGTCAAATTTTCAGCGGGAAGATTTCTGAACTTCACACATCTTGCCGATACAAAACAATGTCAACATATGACAGACTAACATGTTTCATTTGGGTCTGAGTTTCAACGTCTGATTTTCAAAAAAAAACCATCCAACTTCGACGTGGCTCAACATCACCAGAGCGAATGGCCTCACAGCTTTCTCCAGGAGGAACCTGCTATGTGGGATGTTCCATACACGCCCACTGTCATTTTCATCATTTTCTTTCAAAATACGGAACTTTGATACTTCATTGAATGTCGTATGCGTCCGCATTGCTTTCCTTTCTTGGTACCTTCAAAAACTGAAGTGGGATGGTTGCATAAGAGATCCAAAACACGACAAGGGCTTCAAAATCCCAAGTGGGTAACATGTTTTGTTGTGGTGGGTAAATCATCTGGATCCCATCTAGATGTTCCCATTGTTCGGATCCAGGTCCCACCTCGGAGCAATTGGACATGTCCAGGGGTTCGCAGCGGGCGGTGCCTTTGTCGTGGGGTTGAAGGGTACAGAAAACCCTCCATGACTATAATAACTAGTGGTATAAACTATAGTAATAACACATGATTTCCTGTAATTCTTTTCCTTTTGTGACACCAATCCGGTACATCATGGTGCAAATCGTATAGCGAGCAAAAGTAACACCAACAAGAATGGGAACCCAACAAAATACTTTTGCATCACAAGAATTAGGGGAGATGATCCAACAATTCATGAGTGATTCAGCTGCAGAATATGAGAGGCATTGGGGATAGCCTCAGAAGATAAAACATGACAAAGCAATGAAACTATCAACTAGCTACAGGACTGGATCAATGCAAAACGTTTGCATCTCAGATGTGATAGATTTGATCTGATCCTCTCATCGGATTTGTTTCAGGGAGAAATCAAGGAAATCCTTTGTGAATCTGGAATCTGATAGTAAAAAACATGGTTTTCTTCAAAGTTTCCACGATAGCCGTGTTAAACTCGTCACTGGAAGCTGCTGCCCAGTCACTAATCGGTGGCACACAGGGTTGCAGCGGCAAACAGCCGAAGAGCTCAGGGGCATCCAAGCATTCCCTGGCCATGGTGGCTATGGTGGCCATCAGTAACCTTGCCCACAACATCAAGCACACACCTAGTAGAAACCTTGGAAAAGATTGTCCAAAATAGGAAAGCGAGGCAGAGAAATACGAAATACGCAACTTTTGCAGGGATAGGGATATGAATCGCTATATATGAAGTGTGATATGAAGTATAGTTGGAAAGTATAGTAACTATGACAACTATGATTCTCCCAGAAAGCCTTGCCGTTTCAACATGTTTAGGGCAAATCCGTCAGCGCCACAAAGGCCGCTGGCATCGCTTTGCCGCCTGGTGAAAAATAGCCGGCGATTGGGAAGTCCCCTGGATCAAAGTGGATTATGACAATGACTGACTTATCTTCTGTAGGATTAGATGTGTGACAGTTCTCAGTTGGGATGAAACTGAGGTCGTAGCTGATCCTCCGAATTCTTCATCGCATTGCCAGGTTTCTTCCGGGGCATCTATGACCCTCGTGTACCTGTGCAAGCGCTAAAATTCTTTGTTTTTGTTTTTTGCTTGAGATCAATTCTGTTGAGTTGCTGTGATTGCTCAATGTTACTCTGAATTTCAATCTCAATATTTTCAAAAGAGAGATCCAGTTTCACCACTGGTCCCGGAGGAAAACATGGAAACACATCCCAACATGGCAGCGCACCCTGGTGCTGGTGAAGCTTCTGGACCTCAGAGTACAGCGCCGGGCCAAGGCCAAGGCATCCAAATCGAAAAAACTGTGGGAAAACTGTGTTCGATTGCTGTATATATTGTATCTTCTTGTTCGGGACAGATCTTGACAGCTTAACATGTTTTAACACCCACGTCGGGTCCCCCGGCATTGGCAGATGGGCGGTGTCCAATCCAGCTCCGGTGGGCTGGTGCTGGTCAAATTGGGCCCCAGGGGCACGGTGGCGCGGCAGTTGGCCATGGTGCGTTGCCCCAAGTACGGCGGCATCTGGGACAGGGCAGACAGGATTGCGGCCATGGCCATGGAGAATTGGTGAAACAAAAATGGGGTACCAAAATCCTGGTGAAAATGATTGAAAATGCATAGCACATTTGGTGAACTGGACAACCATCGGCCAAATGTGCTATGCAGAATCTTCCCGGCCCATTTCACGGATGGGTCCCCGGACACAGCTCACGTAGCAGCTGCGGCCCGGCAAAATCCCATCGCAGTCGGTCCAGTTGAAACGACAAGCGTCGATCGGTGGGGCTTGGCCTAGGAACCATGTTGAATCATTGTCAATATAAACTGGTGGAACTGGGTGAACTGGATCAAGCTTCATGAAAACTGAACGAAACCGATCATTATATTATAATATTTAGATTTATTATTTTTGTTGTTACTATTCTTATTGTTAAGGATCAACTGTTTCAGGTTACGATTTCAACTGAAACTAGCTTCCACCGAGGCCGAAACAAACTTCGATGGGATGGCAGCCGCCATAGACACATTCTGCCTCACACTTTCAGAAACAGTTTCTGACCAAAAAATATCCCAAAATTTGAATCTTCCGATGAGAAAAAAACAGTACAATTACGATAATTCCGTCCTTGTTTTCATGTTTTCCGTTGCCAAAAAAAGAAGTTGTAACAAAGATCCGCATCGATGACTCGGTTTCGTATCGTTCCGCGCCTCGCAGGCATCGTTGATGGAACAGTTCACCGAAGCATCTCCTTTGAAGCCGTTGGCACCTCAAGGTCAAGGTCATTAAAGTACCTTAAAATAAGGTACCTTTAAGGCCCCGCAAGTGGGTTATCTTTGGTGATTTTTAGTAAACCATTTGGCCCCACAATTTTTCTTCGGCATCCTAACTTTTCAGAGGAAAACTGATCGTTCTCGTTTTGCATCTTTCATGCATCATGGGAATATTGGTAATAGCATTTAAGCTGATCATCATCATATACCTCTTCAATTCATCAAATGTTCATCATGTTTTGTCAGAACCCATCAGAACCAATCAATTTTGCTGATGAATTTCTGAAAGTTTCACCGTTTCACCGAGGCCACGAACAAATCCATCCCAGGATGCTGTCCTGTCGATTCAGATCTTCTTTGCATCGAAAAATTGTGAATCCACAACATCTACATAAATCATATCATAAACCGACATAATAAATCATCATACATCTAAGGAATCTGTCAACATCAACTAATCGAAATATAGGACATGCAAGGAGTCTGTGAACGATATCTCCAAAAACAAAGTTTCCAAGACATCAAAATCATCCATGATTAAACTTCATTAAACTTGTTTTTTCCATTCAACACCTGGACCTACCTTCCCTACCATCTACCTTCCCTTTAAACATTAAAGGACTGCCGTCCGGTGCCGGTGCCGCTGCCGTCCTTGATGTATCCATCCTGCACCACCAGGCCCTGAGGGCAGTTCGTCAACGCGCACTGTGGACGACTCCACGTCCTGGCTGCCATAAACTTTTGGCCATAGATATTTAAACATCCAGCTATCCTTCAAATATGATATATATATATATTATATATATATATCACTTATGCCATAGAGATTTGACATCATTTTCAGATTTCACATCATTGAATCATGTGTATTCTATGTATGCTTAGATTTAAGCATATTCAAAGTAAACCGAAAAACAACAGGAGAAACATCCAAACTCCACAACCCCGCCATGGTCCGCACAGCGCACAGGTCGGGGGCACAGCACTTCGCTGGTGTTGATGTTGCCCTCTGGGCAGGTGCCATAGGTTGAGGGCCCGGTGTAGGGATCCTGGCTGAATGTGATATGAACTGAAGATTTTTGAAAGAAACATCTGTAAAAATCTGTTACAATCTGAAGATTGGGACGAAGATCTCTAGCTGAATAACACTGATCAGTTGATCAACTTCATGAGAATCTGCGCGCCTTGCATTTGATTTCGCAACTTTCGCCACCTTGCACACTTCGACCTTGCCATCCGCACCATCTGTGCTGTCGCCGCATGCCATGCATCAGATGCTCTGTCTGGGATCCCCGTGCAATCAGAGACATCGATATCACAGCCATCTGCGATGATGGGAAGACATGCCTCAATCGGCACCTGAGCTGGGGGCAAACCACGAGAGACCCAAAACCCAAAGGTTCGAAAGATTGAAACCCAAGAGTCACTGCTGGGAACTGAGTGGAACTGAGTCCAAAGTCCCAAAGTCCCAAACATCAATCTATTGGTTATGTATTGATGGGTGCATCCGCATTCCGCAGCCAAGGCACACAGCCGCTGAGCGTCGGTGTAGATTGACAGTTCCGTCGTGCAGAGCATTGAATTCCAGCAGATCCTCGCGGAAAAAAATGCGGTTGTCCTTTCAGAAAACTTGTTCGTTTCCTCCATGTTTCCTCCGTGTTTGATGGCTTCAACAGAAAAGTAGTGAAAATTCGTTTTGCAAAAATGGATGGCTCACCCCTCAAAGAAAACACCATTTCTTCGGGTAATCCTTCAAACAACTGGTTCCTTTTATGGTTCCCTGGCCTCTAATTTATTCTAATTCCTGCCCCATCTGCGATTCGGCACTGAGGATAACTGACCGGCAAAGTCCACGGAGCAGCGCCATTCTCCCAGAAACTGCGGCGTGTTGAGAAAATCCATCACCAGTGGCGTCACCAGATTTCGAGACACGAAAACATATGAAAACATAATGAAAACCATCTTATCCGGAATCACATATGAAAACCGGAATCAAGACCCTCTGGGAATCAAAGATGGGAGCGGAGGCCGTGTCGGGATATCTGCAAGTCTTTTTTTTCTCGCCAGCTTAGATAACGGCAGAATAGGCAAATGTCTTTTGCTATGTGAGACGCCGGCGTTTGCGATCTCCATCAGTCACAGTATCCACCGTGGCCATAAGGTTCGCGCGGCAGAAATTTGCCAACAGATCTCCACTGGGCAAAACTACTCGAAGACACTGGAGGTTAACCTTCATGGCACGCGCAATGCGCTTGTGGGTTTCCCACAAAAGATCGGACTCTCGCACGTTCAAGCGCAGCACTTCTTTACCCGTCATATTTGAACAGATCAGTGTCAAGGTGTCCGAAATAAAATCCAGTTGCAGAACACGGTCTCCGCCAAGTGGCAAAGAGCACCTGGGGCCAAAAACGTCGATAATCCATGGAGATACAGCACCCGCGATTGTCTAAAAATACGGCACCCCTGAATCCACTGGTTCATCATCATATAGTAGAATCATATCATATTCCGGGAACAAATGCCAAACTTTTCGGGGATGGAGAATCAACGAAAACTTGAAACGGCTATCCAACTTGTGTGGTTATGATACTCATAGTGCACTAGTGAGCAATAGCTTAGCAGCTGCTAAAGCCACCAAACATACCAACATTACCAACCAGGCACATGTAGTAGACACCTGGCTCAGGTTCGGGCAATGGAATTGGTCCCAAGGATCCACAAACCACAGCACCACCATCACTGCGGAGAAGCACAGCGACATTTTCACCTGCTGAAACTTGGGAGTACGTGACTCCAGAATCCAAAGTTGGAATGTCGCATTGAAGCTCACGATATCCGCAAGTCACAACCAATCCATCACTTCGAAGAAGAAAGCTTTTGTACTTGCCTGCAGACACCTGGGTGTACGTCATGCCCTCATCTAAACGGGGGAGGTCCAGTAATCCATGAGCATTTGGTCCGCAAGCAACTGCTTTTCCATCGCTTCGTAGGAGCAACGTATGCTCACCGCCCGCAGAAACTTGGGTGTATGATGTTCCCTCCTCCAGAGGCGGTATATCACATTGTCCAGACATATTATTTCCGCAAGTTGCAACCCTCCCATCACTTTGGTGAAGGACTGTATGTCTAGAACCTGCAGAAACTTGAACGTATGAGATCCCTTTCTTTAATTTCGGAATGTTGCATTGTCCATCATCATTTCGACCGCATGCGACGGCACTGCCATCGTTCCGAAGAAGGACGGTATGCTCGGCGGCCGAAACTTGGGTGTATTCAATTCCATCCTCCAAAGGTGGAATGTTAGACTGTTCAAATCCATATCGTCCAAAAGCCACAGCAAGGCCATCATTTCGCAGAAGAACTGTATGGAAACAACCTGCAGCCACCTGGGTGTATATCTTTCCATCCTTCAATACTGGAACGTCACATTCTCCGTAAAAATTTCGCCCGAAAGCCTCAACACGGCCATCACTTCGCAGAAGCACGGCATGATTATACCCTGCAGAAACCATTTTGGAAGGATTGTTTGCGCCAAGTCTCAACAAGAACTCAATCCTTGATTGATTGCCTTCAATATCTTCAATGCATATTTCATAGTGTTATCACATGGCAATATCCCGACTCTGCAAATATGTTCATTGTTCTATGTTGCTCGCCAATCCGCCGTCTTAACACATCCAAAAACTATGTGCCAACAACGTGACTTATCAAAAATACGAGTTTGAAATATATTGAAAGAGTCATAAATCCGACCGCCGAGCCGAACAGTCACGTCTTCTGGAAGAACCTGAAACTATCATTTTTCGATTCGGATGTTGCTGTCAACCAAACCATTTCCTGGTTTGTCCGAAATCGGGATGCACGAGAAATATGGACAACAATGGCAGTTGTTTGTAGCTTTTGACTATGGACAATGCTGAGAAAACATGAGTTGTTTTTTTTCATGTTCAATCACCAGATTTCACAACTTGTGAGTTGCTTCTTTCATGAGATGGTTCTAAATTTTCATTTACCCTCTGGTAATCAAACATGGCTGGAAAATTCCCCATTTACTTCGATGATCTTCAAAGAAATCCCTGTGGTTGATGATCGGTTGATGGTTGAATCCCATTAAATCAGAGATTTCCCAACTGCGGGGTAGATTTACTGTGGTTGATGAATCCCATCCAACCAGTGGTTACTTCAATCCTGAGGGGATGATGTCACCAACTGCGAATCTGGATAAAACCATTGGCAATTGGTACTTGATAGAATCATTGTCATCATATGTTCTGTCATGTTCTTACATGTTCTTACAATGAAAAAACGAAGATATGGCGGTTTCTGGAGAGGAAATAGTGATTGATGCTATTTCAGGAACTGCCGATTTCCACACAAGGGATCATTAGGGATCATCAGCATGGCCTTGTCATAGCCTTCTGACACATCATCAGGTTCTCCACATGCCTGCGCCAACATCATGAGGACCGTTGATGACAGCTGATGATATGTAAATTTAGTAAATATAGACATAAGCCAAACATAGACAAACAATGCATATATCTAAATGTTTATATGATAGAAATGATATCCAATATTTACTGTAACGGTCGCAACTCTGTGATAACAAACCTATCGACAATTCAACCAATGTATTCATCTATAATCAAAATGATACCCATCTAAACATGAATATTGACATGTATTGACATAATATGAAAACACAACTATCATGTGGGTGTGTTTCATATATCGACAGATCATCGCCTCCCCAGCTTGGCATGGCGAAAAGTCACGCTGCGATGGTGCCTGTGCGACGAACACGTATCAAAATGTCACATATCATCAGCTCATGAAGAATTGGAAACTGGTAAATTCAATTGCCATTAAACCTCCTAAGGACGAAGAAAAATGTCACATGCTTAACTTCATATTTTCTGTTGGTTTCCCATGGTCTACCCATTGTATCCCCATGGGCAACGATAGTGAACCATCCACCTCTATGAGCTGAGCCAAAGAGATGGCGATTTCTGTGGCGTTGGTGCAACCTGAGATGGTGGCGGCATAGCATGGTGGAAATATCTGACTAAAATCTGACGTGTAACAAACGTGAACGCCGTGAACGCATTTTCAAGCAAATATCTAACTGAATTTGTTGGATATGATCTATTGTCAAAACATGGACTTGCACAAACGAGAAAACACGAGCCATGCCAACTTTCTTAGCTCAAAGTCATCAGGTCAGCAGAAAATTGGGTTCCGGGCCACTCAAAGTCAAGACATGCTCACACGGTTGCGTCTCACCTTACACAGTGAAACCCGGTGTGGCCCGGGAAGCTCAAAAGAGACGCATCATGACACAGCTTGCGACTTGAGCCCCACACGGCATTGCATGATCGCCTGTCCCACCTATGTGCAATCTGTGCCATCGGAGCTTTCAACGCCAACGGCATCGCTTGCTCACCCCAGTCATCCCTGTACAGCCTATACCATCATATCATGTTTCAAACATGTAGTATCCCATCTGTACTTGGTTGTACCTTCATACATCTTGATATCAACATATATCAACCCATTCCGTCCATAAATCGGTGTGATATCTGGCGTCCCATCTCGGTTTCATCTGAGGCTTCCAACGAATCCTTCGGTGCAGGTGAAGATTTCGCCCACGCGCTGGTAGCCCACCGGAATGGGATCCGGATCAGGACAGCCCTGGCAGTTGGGATGTCGGAAGAACAGGAACAAAATGGAACAAACAGCAACATCCAATAGTTGAGCTGATCAACACTAGCAATATTATGCAATATTCAGTTTCACAATTTTGCTAAACATTCAACATGCACTTGAAGAAGTGATTAGCTTGGACGGTTGGATGAGTTCGAAAGGATATGCCTATGCCAAGGACAGTAGGAACGTGTCCCAAATTACCGGTACCACATGGCCTCCAAATCGCAGTACGGCAGTGTCAGAAGCAGCTCCTAGAAATCAACCAACTCACCATCCGCTGGTTCTTCATCGCATTCCCAAGCGGTCAACATTGGTCAAACCCGTCCTCCGGTGGGCTGCTTGGGCCGCCTGGGCGACCCTCGCTGCTGTGGACTGGGGCACAGACCGCCCGGGACGGGGTCCCAGCGAAGGGGGCGGCGCACTTCACCTGCAAAGTGATGGACATACCTGACATACCTGACATACCTTTGGTTGAAACATGTTGAAACATGTTGAAACCAGTCAAAGACCAAAAGTGTGGATGATTGATATTGATTGATATCGATTATCCATTGTATGGAAAGTTGATCGAGCCACCTATCAAACCAAGGTTTGCCGAGCCGGGTAAACTGAACGCACTGAGGGCACGGCTTCACAGTACTCACCCGGAGTGATGGCACTGCAGTTGGACACGTCATACCTTTGCCAGGCGCTGCACCGATAATGCACCTGTTTTCTGTTCAACTTTGATCTACTCTCCATCTTCCAACAGGAAACAATCATCCTTTTTCTTCTTTTTCCCCAATCTTGACCCACAACCATCGCAGGCTTCATGATGTATCATGAATTCACCCTATCAGGTTTTCATGATGTACCAAGCCTGGTTTTCAAGTGTTTCCCATCCCCGTTGCCGCCTGCAGCCCAGCGCTGGGAGGCTGCAGGGCGTGCGGATGGGCGTGCAGCCGCTGAGCCAACTGTAGACCGCACAGCTGCCGTCGTGCGAACAGAGCTTCTGCGCTGAGCCCTCGAAACCATCAGCGCAGAACCAGCCTTGATGGGGATTGGGATTTGGGATGGGGGTTGAGGTATGGACAGGAAATCATTGGGCAGTTGGAAATTGAACTGGCTCAACCATTATGGTTGATATTCATTATATAAAGATACATTCCATCTCTGTATGAATCTAAGGCTTCTGAGGATAATGTGGGATCCGTTTCCGTGCGGCATTTGATGTTGGGATGGAGAGATGGGTTTCTCATTGGTGAAAGTGGAGTCGTAGATTGAAACCACTTAGCATAACTCCATAATAACCTCCATAAGCATAGCAGAAGTTTTAAGCTCACCAGAAAGAAACTCTGTGGCTGTCATGATTACCCTCAGTATTTCTATTTCGATGGCGTGGTCGCAGTTCGTCGCAGTCGCAACGCCCTTTTTGCTTTTCTCTTTTGGGCAGCTCCGCCAGATCTCCCGCAGCAGATTCAGGTGAGCACCGAAGAAGATCCAGCTGGCCTTGAAGGTCGACATAAGTTGATGAGTGGATGATGCTACGGATGATGGCATCATGATGCTACTGTAACAATGATAAACTGGATGTTGGAAATGCTTGGGAACTCAACCAAATATGGTCAAATTGGTCATGACAACACAACTGAAACATAGTGAAAGATTGGCAACATATGTTCAATGTTGTCCAAGGCCAAGTGATGTCAAGCTCCAGAAACCATTGGCTAACGATCTGAATTGACAGCTTGGTGACCTCTGGGTTTCTGGCCATCCAAACAACTGGTCGCAAGGGGAAGCCTTTGAATTCC
This sequence comes from Cladocopium goreaui, assembly GCA_947184155.2. NCBI lineage: Eukaryota > Dinophyceae > Suessiales > Symbiodiniaceae > Cladocopium > Cladocopium goreaui. Next base: position 110,307 of record CAMXCT020001673.1, on the reverse strand, counting down.
AGCAGATAGGCCCACAACAGCCAATGCACCTGCATAGCAACTCAATGTGCACTCGGTACGATTGGCATGTGGCATTTTGAAAAAATGGTACAACAGTACAACCATTCTTTTGAGTAGGTCAAAACCCTGTGTTATGTATTTTTCTTGAATAACGACATAGAAACACTGAAACCATCACCATGTCGATAAATCGAAGGGGTTGTTCACCATCTCTTAGATCGGCAAATCGAAGCGCCTCTGCACCCATCCAAATCAGCAGAGAACGCCTCGCAGCCCGGGCTTCCATGGGATGATGACAAGATATCCCATTTTCAAACATACATATCACCACAAAAATCCACATATCACATCAGCACACCATTTGTTCAAGAGACATCTTTAATGCACAAAAATCACAATAAATGGGAGGTTTGAACTTTCTCCCATCCATGGTTCGTTTTTTCATATTGCCGTCATGAAGCCATCGATGTCACCAAGTTACAAGATGCTGCTGGTAGCAGGCGCAGCTGGCAGCAGGCAGAGCCACCAAACAAAGTACTGCGCCTGATGGTTGGAGGATGTTGATTGACAATGTATTTTCTTGATCTCCCACATAATGTACACCAAATGGCCTGAAATATGTCTACTTCATGAATTTTGTGGTACATCTTGTTGCTTTATTTTTACGTTTAAAATGGCTAACACCATATTTAGATGAAATATGTGGGACATGAAAGGCATCATATCAGCATCTGTAGAAAACATATACATGTTCTACTCTACGTCATATGTGGCAAAAAATCAAGGCAGTATCTCTGTCATCATGTCCACATTGTCATCAAACATATGCATTTCATGACATAAATTCATGAGTTATATGATGATAAATGATGATTTACGCCACATAAATGGAGGTAACATGAGGTAACCATTTTTGTTTTGTTACATGAAAATTTCATGTAAAACACAGTTTAAATGTTCACTTCGTTCACTTCCCTGGTGTATCCCTGGTGGATCGGTGGATCCCTGGTGGATCCCCACCGTCAGCACTTTGTTCGTGGCCACGAAGGCGATGGTCTGCAGGAGGAAGGCCACGGGCAACGTGGCACCGGTGGAACTGAAGGACCAAAGTCCCAAAGATGTGGACCTCGCAGAAATGGTGCATGGTTGGTGAATGGTTGGTGAATACTGGTGAATGGTGGATGTGATTAATGGCCATGTCAAACACTGCTTTTAGTCTTGGGTTTTCTATCTTTGCAATCCAAGGGGCAGAATCAGCTGCGGGATCGCTGCAAAGGCAGAGAGATCCACCGGAACTTTGCCGTCCAAATAGAGTCCCACCAGGTAGAAGTAGACCTTGGGATTGGTGGCAAGGCATGAAAGGCATGAAAGGCTTGGCTTCGCATCAAACAAGCCCTAAATCCATCTGGTTTCACCAAACCACCAACGAACGATAAGTGATGCTTCACGTGGGGCTTTACTTGGGCGCTCTCAGTTTTTGGAAAGATCTCCTCTGAAGTCTCCGCAGCAGTTTTGCAGAATCCGTTGAGACACCAATCCAAAAAATCCAAGAGACAGAGAAATTGTGTTGAGGATCTTTCCGCTTACCTGGAACACTGCAAAACAGAAGCAAACATAAAAGGAAATGAAGTGGAAATGGAGCGGAGAGAACATGCCAATGCTACTTGAAGATCCCTTTCTTAGACAATTTCAGTTTAAAGAACCTTCATCAAATCCTATTCATATGTTCCCATCAAAAAAGGGAAGAGCGAACAATTCGCTGCGAACAATTCGCTGGGCGGCCGTGGTGGAGGTAGGCGCATTCCAGAAATTCCATGCCGTAGAAACTGTAGCACAGGGCTGCCAAAGCTGCGAAAACGGTGAAGGATAAAGCACCAAATCCTGGTTGGGGCGAGGCTATTTTGGAGAGACGCTCCAATCTCCAATTTCTGACATTCTTTTCAAACTATGTTGCATTGCGAATAAACCACGATACATGATCTAGATTTCCGTCAAACATATCCAACAAGTGGCTACATCCCATTGACATTCCCATTTCCACAATTTTTATGGGTCATATATCCATACATATCCAATATATATCCCCATTATGGGTACATCATGGCTCCCCTCCTATGAAGCGTTGCCAGGAGAGGTGGAGGGCTATCACTGGGATGTAGATGACCTTGGAACGTGGAACCCTTGGAACTCTTTCGAATGGTGTCCAATCGAACAATCACGGGAAATGTCACTTCTCAAATGGGAAACCATGTTCCGTAAGGTTAGTTTTATGATATTTTATGTTTTCACATGAGAATATTGTGATGTTTGTCATTCAAAATTGGATATGTCCCTATTGCCATGCTGGATATTTACCTAAGCCTAGACCATGTTTGGCAATATGTACCTCAAAACTGAATGTCCAAATGATGGTAGTGACACGCCCACGGGTGGGCTGATCTTCGATTCCGATGGATAACAACCAAACCAAAATGGCGCATTTTGCAGGCCCCTTTCAGTCTTCCACTTCCTATCCCTGAATGTCATGCAGGTACCTTCCTGTTCTCAGATCTTTCATGGAAGTCGTGTCACACACCGATCTGCCCCAAGGCACTGGGTAAATCCGCCAGTGTACCGCAAGTCCAAAGATCACAGCAGCCATCCGCCAATTCCTCAGCTTAATTTCAAAATCCATGTGATTTTTCAATATTCATCATCATCATCATCATCATCAACATCAAATGATTATCATCATGATCATGATGTTCATATCGAAATCACTTCTGGAACTCTGAAATCACCCCAGCTGTGGCCATTTGGCGCCGTTTCACCGATGGGCCAGGGATCTGTTTCTGTAGGAAGTAGATCATCCCATGGATCAACAGTGCCACCAGGGACTCGCCACCTCGGAAATAGATCCAAAAAAAACTGGAGAGAAATCCCAGTTATCCAGTGTTCCATCAAGTACAAATTACCAAATTACTATGAGAATGACAGATCTTCCAGGAATTGTAACTTAAACGAATGATAAGCAATGAAACAAACCTCAACATGCCACATGATTGCGATATGATTAGTAACTGCCACGCGTGGAGATCGTGAAGCAAAAAGGATTGAAGAGCCACAGCGCCAACCTGCACGGCAAAGAATGTTGGATATGGTTGGATTAGTTTATTAGATTATTAGATTATACTTAGATTAGATTTATAATGATTTATAGATTTAAAACATGATGAAAACAGTTTTTGATTTATTTGAACATGTTGATCTTCCGACATTGGGCAGTGCTGACACTGTGCGTCAAAGGCCCATGTGATTTGTGATACGAGACTCAGATGTTGATATGAAAACATATGAAAACGTCATTCGGGATGTTAGGATGTTAGGATATAAAACATCACGAATACGTCCTCCATCCGAATCCAGACACCTGAGAGAGCCACACTGATTTTGCAGCAGCAGACATCCTACTGCCAGATCCAAGGCGGAAAAGAGAAGCTTTCCTCGGAGAAAACCAAAGAAATCCACGACAAACTCGACCAAACATGGAACAGATATGGGAAAAATAACAGAACCAAGATGACTGATTTACACCGACGTACCACAACCTAGCAGACCTAGCAATAGGACACATATCAGGACACATTTCTACCAAGCTTCCCCAAGCCTTATGGATCCATACGTTCCTCAGCTGTGCTGGCGACCAAGGTATCATCTAACCTTCAGAGTGAGAGGTGTCAAAATAATCGGGACAAACAATCTGAAAAGAAACAACTTCTATACACACTAAACTATACATATGATATATCAATCTTTACGGTATCATGTATATATATATATTATATTATATTATATTATATACATATATTCAGTTATATTCATATCAATACATGTGAGATTATATGTGCATTATTTACTCCACCAACCAGCTGATAGTGACATCAGTTGCTGCTGTAAATTCATCCGGAGCTCGGCAGCAGCAGCAGCGCCAGCAACGGCGTAAAGCGATATCTGGTGGCGTCCGCAGCCAACAGCTGGGTACGACCCTGGTAGGGACTCAGCCCCAATGACACCGACCTTGGTGAATGGTTGGATAAACGTTTGGATTAATGTTAGGTGGTGCCAATACATGTAAAACGATGGTAAAAACTACAGACAAGGAATTTGTTTACAAAAATTGGACAGAACATCGATTTAAGCGGAACCCCCAGGGAGAGTTTGAAACAGTTTCGCACAACAAAAATGCATTAATTACATTACCATTCCAAAGATATCTAAACGACATGACACCTTGTGTGACCCTGAGAGCCCGGCTCCGCGGCATCAGTAAAGACCTGATAGTCGATGTCGGTGTAAGCCACTTCTGCCAGATGATCCTGCACCTCACAACTTGAATTGGTGCTGCAAAAATACTGAAAAATTATGATTGTGGTGGATTTTTTTTCCGGTTCAGCTGGTTGATGTTTTTCACATTTTTTCACATCCGATGTTCCCATGATCCGTTACCAAACCTCGGCCACGAGGATCAAGGCGAGCCGTAGCGCCGCAGCCAGGAGCCTGGAGCTGGGAAGCATTTTCAAGAGATCAATGTGCTTTGAAAACCCGAAACAGGTCTGAAACATGATTTGCCACTTTCCTATATATATATACACATATATATTCATATATGTATATTATAAAACCTATCTATCTATCTATCTATCAACCAATTTATCATTTAACATATTTGGATACTATTTTGAGGTTCCATGATCTTCAATGACCTTCCATGATGACCTCACGACCTCACAGCCAAGTCGCAAGAGTTTCCTGGGGGAGCATCGATCCAAACTGGACCAGTCCATCGAGAAACTTTGAGCTGAAACTGCTGGGCTGGGCATCGAAAGTTCCAAAAAAACAACAAGACATCATCATTCCATTGATCATAAGTGGACTAAACAGGTCAACATCAAATCTACAATGACTGTGTTATCAGTGTTATCATTGCTTGTTATTGGTTGTTCTTTGGATTTCTATGCTGCAGCAGTGCCGTGACCGCCGTCACTGGGCCGTGGACCGCTGGTGTTCCACAGGTAGCCGGGCATCACAGCTGGGTCGGGACAAAAGTCCAAGCGACAGCTGGGTTCGGTGTACCTGCGCCGTGGTAAAACAAGGTAAAAACCGAGTTTTCTACTTCAGATATGGCTTGACTAAACCTGAAAATCCACTTGTTTCAAATGTTTCAAGTACTTGAAACAAAACATAAGTTACACAAGTTTGTCATGTTAACATCATGCAATCCATTTACGAAATGTCTAAAGGTCACTGGAGACCAAACTGTCCACCCGGATTCTCGCAGAAGGCTGTGGTGGAGGCGCCTCAGGGATGCTCATGGCCATGGTGACCCATCAGTGGTGATATCATGGCAATGAAGAATACCATGGCTGGTGCATATACATCATATTAGATAAGAATATATGATATCAGGGAAATATCGCCAACATTACAGGATTTAATGGGATCTCATGGTGATTCTAAGATAACAACTCCAAAATTTTCCAAAATGGTAGGTGACTTTAAATAGGAAACATGGAGAAGTCTGATGATATCCTCATCCGAAAAACCGGATCTGAGTGGTGATGCCAATGAATCCCGCAGCGCAGGAGATGACACACTGCCTCAGCATTTGTCAAGCGTGTCAAACATGGAATTCCCAAGTTGAAATATGGAATACACTGGAATTCTCAGATCTCAGACTTATATTCCATCAGTTACCATCAGTTATATTCATACTCCATCAGTTGCGTTATGAACATGTAGATTTTTATATACCATCATCTACCGATCATCTGAAGCCCCAGGCCGGGCGATCTCCACGCCATCGCAACTGCTGGCGTCCTCACGGTCAGACGGCATATGGGTTTGGATTTTAGATACTTTGGAACATCCTTCTGAATCCTTTGTTGTACAAAAAATGAAGTTCCAATCTGAAAACTAATGATAAACTAGTGACTTCAATGCTGTCATACTCCATTTTTCATAACATGTGACATGGTGAACCGCTGAAGCGCCATTGGGCATCCCAACAAACATGCAGTGGTCCAAGAGGGGTGCGACACACCTTGGGAAATCAACAGGAATCCATAGGTATCCATTCCAAATAACAAGTTTGGAAGTGTCTGAAAGTTGGTTGGGAAAATTTGGGAAATTTCTGAAAAACTGAAAGTTGATAAAGTTGGAGGTTCCCCAAGGTGAAGTTTCCCAAGTTTTTGGAAGTTTCTGGATGCAGCTGTGTCCGATGAGTTTCTGGCGGACCCGATTTCTGGCAGCCGATGACCATGGGCTCCGCAAGGCAAAACCCAGGCTGACGGGGCGAGACTTCGATCAAAACACAATCAGAGAAGCCTCCAAAAACGGAGGGCGAAATTCTGCAAATTCTGATCCCCAAAATCTGAAAGATGCAAAGACAGTAACCATGATGTAAAAACAGTAACCGTTTTGAAACCTCTCAAGATGGTCGGCTGATGCGCTTCGCCTGACTGCATACGACCTCTGCTTCTCCCGTGTAGCTGTTGTTGGTGTCACAGAACCTGAGAAATGGGGTTGCCAGCAGGTTGCATGTACTTGACCACCTCAACCCAGCACTAACATAAAAAAGTTGACCTACACTGGAGATATCATGGCTTCATGGCTTCATTTCTTCAGTTTACTCACCATTTCTGGTTGAAACATCGCGCTGAGGGCTTCGCCAGCCGGAAGCGTTTTGGAAGTAGCCTTCCGGCACCGTCCGCGGGTTGGGACAGAAACACTCCGAGGCTACCCATTCGAAGGCCTGGCTGCGAGAACTTTTGGAGAATGCCTTGGAATGGAGGTTATTCATGTGATTTACCTTGAAACCAACTGGTAACATCTGGTAACCCGAATCATTTTCAGTACTGGTAACTGGGGTTATCATGCGCTTCAGTCACAGGCTGAGCGTCTGGCGCCCTGCCAATCAATGTTGTTACCTGAGCTGCTCTGTTCAGCTCCCAAAAACTCGGCACCCAATGGGCACCCAGTATCTGTTGAGTTGGTGGATGACCATCACCAACTGAAGATGCTGGATGACAGGGACATTTACCCTCTGGTAAACTAACATAACTATGGAAAATCACCATGTTTAATGGATAAATCAACTATAACTGGCAATTTTCAATAGCTATGTTTGATTACCCATTGATGATTCAGCTGGATGATGAATCTGAGCGGCTGCTACATCTGGCCACCGAAGGCGGTCCCACATAGGGCGCCTTGCGGTCACATCTGGGGCTGTGGCATGTCAACTGGAAAATCCATCAAAAATGCACAGAAAAATGGCCTGAAAGATATGAAATTGGGAGATGCAAACTGTACAACCAACCAACAACCAGTCCAACCATTCCAACCATCACCAAAGGTAAAAACCGGTTGCTGATTGTCACACATTTTTCCCACCTTGCAAGTGACTTGACATTCTTGTCCCGGCCTAAGGGCGCTGATGTCACTTGAATGGCAGCTTGATATCACGTTTCTATCATTTTAGACATTTTTGGACCAGTTCGTATCATCGTTATACGGATTTTCTACAGCATTCTATGCATGTTTGTACACTTTGAATCAGTTTTATCAGCTGCGTTCTGTGAAGATTCCGAATGGAGCCATCTGAAGGCGTTTATGCCGCCAAGGAACTTGAAATCATAGGGGCACTGAGAGGTGTTGTAGGCACCTTGGGATGAGACTGTCATGGACAGAATCCACATTTCATCACATCCGACACTATCCATTTATAGCTGATGTTTGCTCCACAACAAGGTCAACATGAGGAAATTTTCCCCCAAAAAAGGAACTGCTAGGTCCCAAGTCTTTGGCAATCGTCAAAGCGCACAGGACGACAGGACTCCAATGGAAAGCAGCCTGAACCGCGGACAACATGCAGATCGAACCCGTTGCACTCCAAGATCGAACTCACGTTTCGTTTAGTTGCAAAAACACCTCAACATTATCATTAACAATATTACAGATATTGCATGTATAGGACTAAGATCATACTGATGGATCCATATCAGAAATTACAGATATTACTGTGGATCCACATGGATCAAACCACGCCTGTGAGTTTGGGCGTCGAGTCGCAGTTAGCCCAAGGTCCACAATGCACAGTGGGAGACACCTCAGATTTCTAAAACCCGAAACAGTGGGATTTTGGGTGAAACAATGTGAAAACGTTGGTTTTGGAAGGGTGAAACAATGTGAAACATCGAGAACATCTATCATTGGTGGGTGTTTCTTGGGAAACCATTGATTTCCGTTTCTTGGTAGTTAATATGAATTACCAGTAGTACCGCACAAGGCGGTGGCGGAAGTTTCAAAAATAGGAAACCTATAGGAGAGATTGGTTGTTGTGAATCAGGGATGGCAGAGCGAATCCACTGATGGACCGAAAGGTGCTTGAGGTCTCCTCTCTTTCTCTCTCTTTCTCTGACCATCTACCCACCTACCAACCTATCTTCTATGTATCTACCTGTCTATCGATCTATCTATCTCTCTCTCTCTCTCATCTAATTACCTATCTATCTATCTATCTACCTACCTACCTACCTATCTATCTATCTGCCGACCTGTCTATCCATCTGTGGTGCAGTGTCATTCAGTGTAATGTAGTGTAGTGTAATGTGTAGTGGAGTGTACTGGAATGTAGTGTAGTGTAATGTAGTGTAGTGTAGTGTGATTTAGTGTAGTGGATTGTAGTGGAGTGTAGTTGTGTATTCGTAGTTGTAGTTGTAGTGTAGTGGAGTGTAGTGTGATGTAGTGAAGTGTAGTGGAAGGTAGCGTAGTGTAGTGTAATGTAGTGTAGTGTAGTGTGATTTAGTGTAGTGGAGTGTAGTGGAGCGTAGTGGAATGTAGTTGTGTAGTTGTAGTTGTAGTGTTGTGTAATGTAGTGTAGTGCAGTGCAGTGCAGTGTAGTGTAATGTAATGTAGTGTAGTGTAGTGGAGCGTAGTGTAGTGTAATGTAGTGTAGTGTGATTTAGTGTAGTGGAGTGTAGTGGAGTGTAGTGGAATGTAGTTGTGTAGTTGTAGTTGTAGTGTAGTGCAGTAGTGTAGTGTAATGTAGTGAAATGTAGTGTGTAGTGAAGCGAAGCGACATCTGAACCTCAAAAGTGGTCTGAAACCCTGGTGTTTTGCACATTTTGACTTCGAAATGTGCTTCGCGCCACAACGGCGTGCACTTTTTCCACATCGGAACTTCCAAAAGTGGCGCGAACATGTGGTGTTTTGTACATTTTGACTTCGAAATGTGCTTCGCGCCACAACGGCGTGCACTTTTTCGACATCTCAACTTCCAAAAGTGGTCCGAGAATGGTGTGTTTTCTACATTTTGACTTGCAAATGTGGTTCGCGCCACAACGGCGGGCACTTTTTCGACATCGGAACTTCCAAAAGTGGTCCGCCTCAGTTTTTACATTTTGACTTGGAAATGTGCTTCGCGCCACAACGGCGTGCACTTTTTCGACATCTCAACTTCCAAAAGTGGTCCGACCTGGTGTGTTTTGTACATTTTGACTTTGTACATTTTGACTTCGAAATGTGCTTCGCGCCACAACGGCGTGCACTTTTTCGACATCTCAACTTCCAAAAGTGGTCCGACAATGGTGTGCTTTGTACATTTTGACTTGGAAATGTGCTTCGCGCCACAACGGCGTGCACTTTTTCGACATCTCAACTTCCAAAAGTGGTCCGAGAATGGTGTGTTTTGTACATTTTGATTCATTTTGACTTGAAATGTGCTTCGCGCCACAACGGCGTGCAATTTTTCATCTCTCATCTGGCCAGCTGGCTCCGCACCCGCCGCTTTAGCGAGCCGACTTTTCGACCCTCCGGAACCTCAAATCATTCGGAAAACACAGTGTTTCGCGACTTTCCTACCTTTTCGCGCATCTGCACCTTATTTCTTCTGACTCTTTCTCTTCTCTGATCTTCTCTCCTCTAATCTTTCTCTTCTCTCTGCCTCAGCCCTGCTCTGCTTTTCATCTGTCCATATTGTCGGAAGTTTGACTTCTAAACTTCCTTCGAATATGCCCCAAACATTGGTCTTTAGCCGTCAAGTTACATGGGAGTTTACTCAACAAATTGATCATTGACATCAACAAGAGTTGGGACTTCCCAAACAATATGGGTGCCATTGAACTATAGAGAACACACATCAGGGTTTTCCAAAGCTTGACATCCGAGACACCTCTACCGCTCCCACATAACCAGCGGCACAATGGAATCCATCGGATCTCTTTTCATAACCTGGCAGTGTAAATGAATGGTAAATGAATGGTAAATGCACCACATCAAAGATATCTAAAACTCAAGAAACATCTGAAAAATCAATGACTGCAACTGCATTGATGATCTTCGAAACTGGACGTCGATCTGAGCTTCAATACCCACCGGCAAGGGCAGTGGATCTTTGCAATCCTCCCAATCCAAGTCACACCTGGCGAGCAGTCACATGGGTCAACACATGGGATATCACATCCTTCGGGATGGAACATCACCACAGTAGCGACTGTGACGTCACCTGCCAATCTCCCACTCAATGGGCTGCAAAGGGTCGATGTTTCCAAGTCGACCTCAGTGGATCGGATGCATCGGATGCGCTGTCAGTGACATTCATGTAGATTATCAGTGGTTAGTTAGTATGGGATATCAGGATGTCCAACTTTATCACATATTATCATTCTTATCATCATATATCATCTGGTATCAAACTATTACATAAATCCGACACATTCTAACACTGGACATTAGTCACATTCATCTAACACACAATAGTTTCGTTTGTAGATCACAACCAGCAGGCTGAGTTCTGGACATGTGGCGTTCTGCACCTGGTCCTGTTTGTAGGGCGGCACGCAATAGATGCTGCAGGTCTCACCAGGCATCACCTGGGATTCTCCAATGACAAGCTCCAAAAGGGGAGGATCATGTAAGTCTCATCCAAGTTTTGGTTTATCATGGGGGTTAAGAAGAATTTATCAACATATCACTGCAATTATTAGATTAAATATGATTAAATCAATTATTGGGTATTTTGATGTATTTTTGGGCATTTATGATTGGGTTGACCACCCAATGTGATGACATCCAGTATCATCCAACTGCGGCGCATCCAAGTAGCGTTCACGCAGTCGGAGAGGTCGAACATGCCTGAGGCATCGAATCATCTATGGAGGTTTATTGCTAGGAAAATCATCTATGGAATATGTTCAAAACCAGGGGATCCCTACATCCATCGGTTCATCATGGTTCCTTCCAAAGTTGCAATTTTTGAGACAAACCCATATGTGAACTATAGATACCGGGTGATATCGATTCACGATTCTACCGAAGATGTTGGCTGTGATGCTACCACAATCCACGTTTTTCTAACTGAAAAAAAAACGATTTTGTGGAGTAATTTCTGAACATTGCTGAACGTGTTTCGAACTTGGAACACTCATCATGATTGGTTGGTTTTCTGACATTTTTTTGAGCCAAGGAGCAGGTATCCACGTCCGGAATGATGCATGGCTTCAGTGGGAAGCATCCCAAAAACCTCAGAAATTTCCATGGTTTTCCGGTGAGTTCAGCTACAGAAACAGCGACAGAATCAGCTAAAATCAGCAACCAAGGGGCTCTGGTTCATCCAAACATGTGTCCGGGCGTTCGCAACCTGGGCGTCACAACTCAGAACTCAGCTTTCCGATGCCTTGAACCACCTTCAACTCATCTGATTCTTCGAAATCAACGGGAACCAAGCAATGAACCAAAAAGAAACATCCCATTTATGTGGTTCATTGCTTGGTTCCCGTTGATTTAAACGTGTTTAAGATTTAAAACTTCATCAGCAAACATCAGCAAACATCCCCAAGATCTTCCAAAACGGACCAAGTTTCCAGGCGCTTCACGGCCGTTCCTGCAAAACCTGGGCCACACACCTCGGTTCTCCAACCGCCGTTGCTGGTTTTTATCAATTTTTTGGGAGCAAATAATGGGACTAACAATGGGATTGATAATGGTGGTTGTTTCTGGGCAGTTTCACAAACTAATAATACTTTGATATTGGTGAATCATGGGGATTAATCATGGGTTACTGATGAATGGTCAATAATGGGTAGTAAGTATAATTCAGAACGACTAATTCATAATGATGGGATGTTTAATAGCACATAATAGCACAAATCCAGCAAACATCTCTTCTTCCGACACCAAAATAAACCCTTTGCCGTCGAAATTGAGCAAAATAAACACAGCTAAGGCAACAGACCCAATCGCCCTCTGTGTTCTGCATGTAGCCCGCTGGAACGAACTCCGGCGCAGGGGCTGGACCTTGGTTGAAGCTAAGCTCTGCGTAGACCCCCCGACCCCTTCGGGTAAACATCGTCATCGTCCAAGTTTTTAAGGCAATGAAACATCTTTGAAAGCACCCGGGAAATGTTTGAATGACATAGATTTTGTAGGCATTATTCATCTGTATGCGACCATGTCATGGCCATGCATCGCCACTACCATAAATGCGGCTGATTCGCCACCCCTCCCTGACCCAAAATGCAGCCTCACGCGCAGCCTGCTGAGGCACCCCACAGTCACAATCCAAGAAGGAGCCAACGGGCAAAATCACTTCCTGCTTCAAATCACATCCAGAAAGTGACAAAAGATAACAAAAGTGACAAGTTTCCAATAATTTCCTTCAGATTTTCGGCGGTTCAGAACTTGAGTTCTTGGAAGTTTATGAACACCATTCTTCACCGAGTTCACTGATCAACTCATCTTTCAATCAGTACACCATATCTGCCTGTGTGGGATCTGTGTTGTCGCCGGGGCAGGCGGCGAACACCTCATGGGCAACATGTCGATGGTGGGGTACTGTGGCAAAACTATGCAAAATGCCTCATAAAATGGGGGATTACATGGACATATTACATAGTAAGCTTTGAAAACAATCGAATCACACAATTGCACGGAAACAGCATTGACTACCTTTCGACGCATCAGTTTGTAATATCGGTTAGGCATCATCAACGTTCCGTATAGTATATTCGTTGACTTTGGAAAACGGGCTGCAAGGGTTTGGTCTGGATGTTGAAAAGAAAGCATTAGGAATCATTAGGATATGTCGGGACACAAACAACACCTGGAAGCAGCATGTTTTTTCAATCTGCAGGAGGAACCATGTCTTGGCCCGGTGCTTCTGGAGAGCCTTCGCATGAAACATGCTGCGCTGCTATATGGGCCAGTATCCCAGAGCGGCAGCCATCTTTATGAAACCACCTAGACTTGAAGCCTGCCGGGAGAATGACGCAATCAATGATTCTTGCCTTTCCACTTGGTAAATTTCGGCTTGTCTCACCACTTCAAAACTCTGAGTACTGCCTATTTGCATATATCGGAAGGCTATTTGCGCATTGTCAATGGCCGAAGAATGGTCAACAAGACTATTCACTAGGAAAGAGAGAGGTATCCAGATCGGAAACATAGTGCGTGCCCACAGACGACGAGCAGTGGAAACATGCTTCTCGATGAGGAAAATTTCTTCATCCATGCCTCGCACGACTCGGCGAGGCTCACACAGGTAATTTTTTGCAGCACTAGGCTGACCGTCCCTGAAAAGTTGCTCAACTTTGGCTTTCAAGTCCAAGAGGAACTTGGCGACCACCAATGTACTTGTGATCTTCTCCTCACCGTCTCCTTTCATCCATGGTGGTGCAAAACCGCTGTCGGCAATTATGCCCAAGTGTTCCAAAGCTGTCTTGATTGCCCAGTCGAGGTCGTGACGGTCTTTGATGCCTGCATGCTTTACCCACAGCACTCCCGCACGAGTGATATCGATGATCACCCACACTGAGTAGCCGTTTCGTTGGCACTCCTTTACAGTCCAAACACAGTTCCGATAGTGTTGACCGATTCTGACATTATGGCTGGGCAAACTATGTGCGTGCCTTGGACGTGTCCATCGTCTCATGTCCCACCCACCTGCTATTTTCTACTCCTGCTACAATCTAAAAACTCAGGTCTGAGCCGATGTCCTTCCTTCCCATCATGTTGCATCAAGTCAAAAGGTCATATGACAGTGAACAGTGTCAAGCGTATTCTAAGATGCTTTGTCGGGGGATCTGTTGAACACTGCACAAAAGACTAGATATCAATTATAGTAAATCAGTGAATATTATAAGTTGAACTGGTATTCGAAGGATATATTTGACTAATTAACATCATAATTATGAAAATAACATCATAGAACACTTGCGTTATCTTGCGTTCCAGTTTTTCTAACATTGGCTATTTGTGCAATAGAACATTTTGAGGTATCATCCATTTTTGGACAAACCCAACTGATACCCTCAGTTCATGATGGCAATTGGATACAAACGGGTACACAACGCATCCAATGGTGACCAAGCCACGCCCAGACCGCTGTAGGGTTTTCGACATTTTAGCTGACATTCTTGGCCTTGCGATGCTGGAAACCGTCTCATCAATGCGATTGTGGGGAAATATCAGGTTGGGCTTCCCCTAGGCAAACATGGCCAGGAAAATATCTGAAAGTAGACAATGTACCTGTTGATAGAGAGCAATTGGCCTCAACAACCAGCAACTTCCTAGTTTAATCACCAGAAACTCTCCGCAAACTCTCCACTGGCTCAACTCTCCAGTGATTTCAGGAAATCCAGTCAAAGAGCGGTTTCTGCAAGTAACTAATGACAATTCACAACCTTCCCAGTCAGCTTCCCAGAAACCAGAACTTAATCCATATATCATCCATTTTTTTTAAACATCAGGAGATGTAACCCATATATAACCCACATATAATCCATATAGAAACCATATGTAAACCATATAATCCACATTTCTCATCCAGGGGATCCCTTTTTAAATCACCTCATTGGGGCAGCCCAGCCTGGCACTACTGAGCCGCAGCTCGAGGTGTCGTATTTGCATCCCTCCAGAGATGAGGGAGGCACCTGGCGGTGTACTATGGAAAATCACCATCTTTTTAATGGGTAAATCAACGATTTCTATGGCCATTTTCAAGTTCGCAAACTGCTTGTTTACCAGAGGGTAAGTATAATCCATATAGAACATATATCCATATATAATCCATATATAATCCATATATAATCCATATATATGTATATATATATATAACCATCATATGATCAGTGCATTGGCAAAAACCAGTAGAAAAAATGGACCGATGTTGGACCTGTTGGATGTTGATTTTCATCCTGAGGTCATGGCGCAGGGAACCAAGGGTTTGCAGCCGCTGGGATGCATCTCGAATCCACAACCTGTGAAAAACGGAGAGGTTAAACAAGTTAAACAACCAAGATGAGTTTTAACCGATGCTTTAAGCAAACATTCTAAATTCGAGATGAACAAAACAGAGTCATTCTTCAGATGACCACATCGATTCCTTTACTGCTGCCAGTTGCTGCTGTTTCCACACCTCTACCGCCCTGGAATGCTCCAGCAGGTGAAAAACCGCCTCAGATGACACTCTGCGTCTCGCTGCAAATGCCCGTTGTTTAATGCTACAACAATATGTTCAAAAATGAAGTAAACCCAATCAGAAACCATCCCAATTATAGATTTTCCCACGTTTCGATCTGTTCTTTCTTGCTTTCCCTCTGAATTGGATTCGATGACGCTTAAATCGGAAAGAACAGTCGGAAAACCACTTCTGATTGGTAGTTCGCTTGCATTTTTTCTATCTTCCAATTCATCTTTCATAGTTTTTCCATGTTTTTCCCATACTTATCCCATACTTATCCCAATATCTCTTCTCCAAAGATGGGTCAAATCGGGTCAAATCTGTCAAATCTCTGAGGCCCAGGCAATGCACTGCAGGCGTTCCGCCATAACCTTCGTCGCACCTCCAGCCATCGTGCGTCTTCACCTGAGCTGATGAAGTCGTCACTTGGAGATGGCCGGCTTGTGCCATTGTCATTGGCCATCCTTTGGCGTTAGCAGCCGTTAGCATTGAACAAAACCACCATCCAACAGTTCGCCAACAAGAAGAACTCAATATTATATTCTGTAAACTGGCTAGTTGGAGCCTTCCTTTTTCATGGTATGGTTAAACCAACAAATGACCAAATGACTCTCCATTTTCCCCATTGGAATTGCCAGGCTTCCCCGACGTACCCCACCGGAATCTCATCGGTGGCGTTGCACGAGTCCAGGATGCAGTTCAACTCACCTGAACAAATGCAGCTGGTAAAAGGCTGGGAAAATCACGGGAAAACTTTGGAACACTCCGAAAATGATGGATGGTGATGTGATATTTGGTGATGGGATGGGTTTTTTTGGCAGTTTTTGATGTTCCGCTTTTTGTATTCCCACCATTTCGGAAAATCTATGGCAACATCTGCCTTTTTTTCGGGCGCCTTGTAGAATCGGCTGGGCGTTCTCATCGCCGTTGTCCTCGCTGATCGGAGAAGCTCATGGGTTCAGCATGCTTCAGCACATCAGCAAATGAAAGAATGCTGGAACACCTGACAGATTGGGCTATGGTTTGGGTGGGATAGGATTGAATAGGGTGGATTGAGGAAAACATCGGTTGGCATCACTTTACTGAGCCTGTGGGCACAGTGCCGTGACAGATGCTCCGCTGTAGGGCCTACAGCGCCAATTTCCGCTTGATCCATTTGGGTCTGAAAATGTGGGGAAAAATGCCATTTTTCCATTCATTTTTTTATCGATATCACCATGTTCCCCATATACAAATTGCCATGCTTGGGGGGCACCACATTTTCATTCTAGATGATCCCAGTATTTCCAATTTTTGATTTCCAGCATTTTGTTGCTTATATGTTGCTTATCTATCCCATGTTTTCATCCTAGATGGCAACCAACGAATTCTTGTTAACGAATCCATATTCTGTGGTAAACATGGAGATTGATGAAATGTTGATGATTCTGGTGTGTGTTCACTTGGTTTTTACATGCTACTTTCATGGTTTTACAACCCATTTCGATGGTAAAAATGGTCAAAACATGTAATCTCTGAGAACCCCCACATGGCACAGGCCACTGTGCAGCTTTGTCCCGGTTGAAGATCTTCGCAACCCATTAACTCCACCTAGTCGAAAAACAACAGAAACTCTATGGAAAATCTATGGACGTAATGGGAACATGTATGAAAATGATGGGACATATGCTGGGGTATTATTCAAAAGCTATGCATTAAAATGAATTAAATCCATCGAATATGATCCATCAAACCATGGACAGTTGAATGGAAATGGCTGAAAGGATGAAACATGGCGCAAAACTCTCTGAGATGCAGGCGTCACAGCGATAATCTGTCAAGTTCCTCACAGAATGTCCCAACAAAATAGCTGAAAGGCACATGTTGCAGGGTGTTTTGCAAAAATAAGTAAACACATAAAAATAAATTCATGTGATAATTCGAAAACATTGATGTTGAAACAGGGATTTGATGGCAGCACAAAACTTCGAGGCAAACCATGTGCGGAGCGACTCTTGGGGACCACTTGGCCGATGTAAACTGGGCGCCAGGCAAACGAGCGCACGGAACCGCTTTCGTGCAGCCCGACAGCAACGGCACTTCCTGTGACAAAGACATGGGGTCCAAGGAATGAAAAACATATCTAACATTATCTAACTATCTATCTAACTATTTATCTATCTATCTATCTAAAAAAACGTCATATATCTTTGTAAACTTTTATGGAGTGTGAGACTGGAAAACACCAAATGTATCTGTGCTTCATTTTTTGTTAAACAACTGTTATTGCCCTTGCTCATTTTTTGGCAACCTTTTCGTCATTTTTGGATCGATGTTTGGTCATTTTGCCATTGTTCAGTCATTTTCTGGCGATATTTTGGTCGTTTTTTGGGTCAAGGTCACTTTTTGACAATCTTTTGGTCATCTACCTATGTACCTAACTGTCTAGCTATCGAGCAATCTGGCTACCTAGCTCCCATAACTGCAGGGATGATCCCCATAGCCTACCCGGTTCACATCACCATAAAACCCATCTACAACCTATCTTTTAGTGGGATTTACCTCTTTTTTGAATCGACCGCAACATCAGCAACATAAGAAATCAACAAGCGGATTTGGGTGTCTGAATGGGGAAAACTCATGATTAACCAGTGGATTTTTGGGGTGCCAAATGGTACCATATTTCCAGACGATGCACCTGGCACTTGCTCTCACTTCCGCAATGCAGCAGGGAAGTGCCCGTGTAGCCCTGCAAGGCTCATCACATTCTGTCTGGAGATGCTGACCTCAATTCTTCCAACTTTCGATACAATATCTTAAGGTCACTTTTGGTATATAAGACTATATTCTATATTATACTATATATTATATCTATATACCTATCCAATCTTGCTGGCTCTTCAAGGCTGGGCCACAACCATTCTTCCAGGTGCCTGTCCGCAAACCCTGTTGTCGTAGCCCGGCCCTGTTTTGACCTTGCAACCGGACCAAGGGGACCTAACTGGGTTCCAACTCTCCAACTTTCAAAGCTGCTGTCTGAATGCTCTCCTTTCAGGTGCTGACATATCCCGGAGGAATGGGACATGGATCAGGGCCTCAGCCATACCAAGCGATTTCTATGTGATTGGCGACAATCATCACCAGCAGCAAAAGCTGAGGCTGCGGCAGAAACAATCGCCCGGAAACCACATGAAGGCTCTGGTTGCATCCAAATTGTTGGGTGGACCTCACTTCTTTGAAGAGATCATGTGAAGGGGCCAACTTTTCCATCCATTTTGGATCCTGCCATGTTGGATGGGTATCTCAAACTGGAAAACTGATCTTTGAACCAAGGTCCAGACACATCGCTGTGGATTGAAAGCCCCTGTAAGGCCTCAGAATCCGCACAAAATTCATCCAAAGTCGTGTCCTGTTGAACCAAGGGCCCAGGCCGTTTGCATTGGATCGTCAGGCTCTCGCCTGCGCACCGGGCTTATTTCAGGGGGGTATATCCCAAGATGGCAAGTTTTATGTGGAACATGATGGTAATCCGTGGGATTTCAAGGTTTAAAAACCTTTGACAAAATCAATTGATCCTTGAAATTGGTGAAAATCAACCGAGAACTGTGCTGCAGTGATCTGGGTTTTGTTTGAAAGCGTGGGGAACCGGCAGAAACCCCAAAAAACCTGCTGGGTAATCATCATTTTTCTCAAAATTGGTCATCTGCACCTCCCCAAAGCTGCACGGTCGGGTCGTAGTCGTAGATCTGTCAAGACATCATGAGGGGAACGATTCACTTCAAAGTTTGCCAAAACCTTCATCTATGAATCTATGGTATGTGGAAACCAATCCTTTTTTACTTATCTTTCCATGCACAATTCACATATATATATATACATACACACACTCATAATATATGTATATATATATATATATTGTATATTTCTACATAGAAAAAAAAACGCATTTTCATCATGTTCATCTCTGCCGTGCGATGGCCACCACTCCAAATCGATGTCCTTAGGACCTGACGCATGGATCGATCTCCGGAAAGACGCAGGGGAAGAGCCTCAATGTGTTTTTATATGTTCAACTGGAATGACTGGAATTTGGTTGAACTGTTTTTAGGTAGCAAAAATTCCTCAAACATCTCCTGATTTGGTGTAAAAACACCGATCAAGGGACTCATAGCACCCGAAGAGCGTGGTCTCGATGTCGCAGCCCGGGAATTTCCGCGAACAGAAGGAATCTCGGTGCCACACGATGCTGACAACGGATTTCTTGGAGAAATCGTCCTATGATGTCCTTTCTAAACTGCTTGAGATATCATTGTATACCCATTGTATCATCAATATATCATAGAAAAGCGATGGAGATTTCTTGTGTGGGAAATGATGTGAAGGAATAATGCTACGGTTGGATGTAGCTCCGACTAGCTTAAATCTATCCCGGAGGGAAATTCGAAA
Source organism: Cladocopium goreaui (assembly GCA_947184155.2). Classification (NCBI taxonomy): domain Eukaryota; class Dinophyceae; order Suessiales; family Symbiodiniaceae; genus Cladocopium; species Cladocopium goreaui. Next base: position 90,386 of record CAMXCT020001673.1, on the reverse strand, counting down.
TCCCTGCAACATGAAATCATAAAACACGGCATTGAGCTGTCGACTGGCACTGCCCCAGAATCCAGGTGCCTTGCTGTGGGGTAAATTTCTTGGGAGTTTCCAGGTGTCAATCAACATCAATCAGCATAAGTTTAACCAAAAGTTGGACAGAACTTCACTATAGCAACCAAAGAACCCATATTACTTTAACCGGTAGGATTTGGCTGCTCTTTTGTGGGGGTTGCTTTAAATAGGTTTCTAATTTTTATTACTTGGCAACAAATATGAAAGAATGAAATCAATGTTTACACAGCTGTACACTGTACACATTACCATTGGGCCGTTGACTACATACTACCCATTTATGGCTTTCCATGGTAAATGATGATTCACCAGGATTCACCATTGGATTTCCATGGGTTTTTCGGATGTTTTTCTCCTCAGTTCCGAACGCATTCCAGGAAGCCGGTGACCTCAAGGGACCCATGGCGGGCACCATGGCACTTTGGAAAACGTTCCGAGCTTCGGGCGTTGCTTCTCCAGTAGCCCCGCGGCATTGGAACGGGATCTGGGCAAACCATCCTGCGAAATGTCTGAAAAAAGGATGGAATGTTTGGAAAATGATGAAAAAAGATATGGAAAGTGACTGGAAAATTGCTGGTGAAGATGAACAGGGCTAGTGGATTTCATGTGAAGATGGCAGTGGAGTAATCCTATGATCATCCTGTGATCATGACACAATCATGACACAAGACATAGTTTTTCAATGAAACCAATGAAACACCGGCATATGACGGTGCCAACAAGATCATCTGCCTGCAGCTGGGTCGGGTCCATTCCACCAAGCGGTTGGGATTGGTGTTGGAGTCCAAGCAATAGCCTGTCGCAAACATCGTCTCAAATGTGTTTCAAAATGCCTGGAAATGTGTCTCAAAATGTTGGACATCATCCCATCCCAGCCATCCCATCCATCCCATTTCTCGGCCCAGCCTCCAGTGGATGTACCTTCGTAGTTGGTTTGACACCGCAGGACGCAGAACTGGCCCGGCCCCAAGTTGTCGCATTCCGAGGTGTTGTAGACCTGATTTGTGTAAAATGGTGAAACCAACAGTACCAAATAGTACCAATTTTTCGATGCTGAAACATGGTGAAACCCAAGATGCTGAAACATGGTAAACATCTGCTGTTGACTCAGGGCATCACGCACTCGTCCGCCGATGGCTTGACACAACCCACCACTGGGAGACAACCTGGGTCAAAACGAAAATCTAGTGATGGGGATTTTATATCAAACATATCTTATATGACAAAATATCTGTTCATCAATAATCATCAATATATCAACAGGTCATATATAAGATATTAACTGACACTTGTTTCTTGATATTCCATTCTGTGGATTTTCCATCCACAGGCCGATGTTTTTTTCCGGTGCTCAGTGCCGCACCCACCAGCACGGTGTTGCTGGTGCAGTTGGAGCTGTTCAAAGGGTCGACGTAGATCGGACAACTTTCCACCGCTTGGCCTCCATAGCCCGAGGCCTCGCGGAATCTCATTGTGATGTCAAAAATGGCATCACATGATACCGTACTGCAGTACTGCATGTGTTTCAATGAAAATATAATGATGATAATTATAATAGTAATATTATTATTAACAATTACTAATAATAATTATAATTACTCTATATATATATATTGCACATGGAGATACTAACCATCAAGTAAAATATATTTTTTTGCACAGCTTCTGGGGACTTTCGTCGCAGCGTGCTAGCCGGTGAATTCTGAAGGAGTCTAACCTCCAAAGTCATGGCCAATGATGCTGCCAAAAGCGCTAACTGTCATAGCGCGGCATTTAGCCAAAAAGCTGGGATCGACGATACAATTTGAACAAAAGGGATTGCGCCGAAACCAGCTGCAAAATGCATGCGAAAAGGCCCTGTTTAATGCCGGGGGATACTCCTTCAAAGGAGCGGTACGCCATGTGCCGTCCGCTGCCCGGCCAATTGCACTGCGCTTTGGCAGGTCAGGGGTCACATGATGCTGCCTGAGATGGGTCTTCAGGTCAGGCAAATTCAAGGCAAGAAGTCTAGTTGGCTTCGGTGAGCTCGCACCAAGAAGACCTTGCGCAATGTCGATGATCTCCACGCCAGAGAATCTGCTCAGCAATTGCATCACTTCCAAATGCCAAATGGAAGGTCGGGTGGGCTCCTCAGGTTCTTTGGGATGTTCAATGAGTCCAAAGCCCTCGGAGCACGCCAACGCGTAGAGCAGCTCAATGGCGAAGAGCAGCAGCTCATTTCCAGTCGCAACCTGATGGGCCTCTCGGAGGCTAAGCGAGTCAAAGCCCCATAGATGCTCCCTGTCACGAAGTGGTCGGGGTCCTCGTCCTGGATGAAGGGGATCTTCAACATGGCGAGCTTGTGACCAAGTCTCACATGGTGGGCCACAAAGTGCTCCAAGGACCCATCCAGACGTCACTCCCTGTTTCCAAAATGTCTGAGTCGCCGGTCTGCGCACATCGCCAAACTCGGCGTCAATCACCAGATCGAGCGAAACAACGCACAAAATGGATCCATCCTTGCAGTTGGCACTGAAGACCTTCTCCATGTAGAATTGTAGGTCTCCTGCACGCCTGCGCCCGGAAAATACATGAAGGAAAATGCGCTCTCTGCTACAGGGTCTCGGAATGCTCTGTGCCGGGGCCCTCCATCGCGCCTGCGAAAAGACATCCTCAATCATTTCAAGTGAGGCATGTGACTGGGTGTGGTCACAGGCACCTTGAAAGAGCGGCCAGTGCGAGGGCTGAGCAACTTCGAGAAGACATCTGCTAATCTCCGTTCTCACATGCAAGGAAAAGCTCAAATCAGCTGCCTCAAAATGAGTGGAAAGGCAACGAAAAGTCGTCGTCCATGTAGTCCAGGAGATAGGCCATCGGAGAGAGAGCTGCTCAAGCTGCTTCTCAAAGTCAGAGATCGTGTCTGTCGTGGTCTCCACAATCAGAAGAGAGACAGCCTCAAACAGTTCTCCATGTTCTGCCTCAAAGTCCCGTGGAATCGCGGGCTCTTCCAGGGGTCCCTCTGCCTGAAGAGGTGGGAGTCTGCCATCCCATTCTTCATGACGTTGCAAGTCCACCAGCGACCCAAGACCCGCAGACGGTTTCAGGCAAATCCGTCTTCCCAGCAATTGCTGACGGCAATGATGGGCACGGATGAGGTGCGCCTTGAGCTTGCCCTGCGTAAAGTATTCGGTGAGGCATGCTCCACATTGTGTGCCACCAATGAGCGTGCGCACAGGGTGTGTAATGCCATGGGATTTGAACATGTGCGCTCCTTCCCCAGCGAAACTCTGACATCTTAATGAGCAATGAAGGCATCCAAAGAATGATTTCGTACTCGTGGAAGTGGTATGGTGCAAATCAGGGCCCTCCCATCGTCCATGCGATTGCATCATGTCATGAATGCGCACATGCGCCGATCTGCAAAGGAACCGCCTGGATGCGACCAGCACCGAATGCTCCCGAGCACGTCGAAGAAGTCGTTTCCAGTAACCGCGATGAAAGGTGATCACCTCCAACCACCGATCGGTATGAGAAAAAGGATCTCCAAGATGACATGTTCTGCCAAGTTGGTCCCCTGCCCATTGCAGATCGGCACGAAGAAGATCCATCCAGGCCTGATCTTGGTTAAGCAGGCCCCAGTGAGCAGAAGCGCCCACAGAAAGAAGAGAGCCCAAGTAGCTCAGCCTGCGAATCCGCAAAAGAGTAGCTGGTTCCGGCAGCCCTGTGCGGTGTAGGACTTCCTCATCCGAAAGGTGAGCATCCCGAGGACTCTTCAACAACCGCTTGTAGAGGCGAACAATGGCACAATGCAAATATTCCTTTGTTTTCTGGTCGCAGATGCACCAGGTTTCAGCGCCGAACAGCAGACGACTGAGAACCAAGCTGTTGAAGATCTCGATGCGTTTGGCGATGACAAGGCCTTCATTCTGGTAGATGATCTTCCGATGTTTGTTGAAAGATTGATGAGCAATGGCGATCCTGCGACGAATCTCCTTGCGGAGGTCTCCAGTAAAATGAGTCAACCCGCCCAAGTGCACATAGGAGTTCACCATGTTGATGTGGTAGGGCCCATACTCTCCAATCGCAGTGAATGTGCCAGGTGCATTTGGACCAAACAGTTGCCGCTTGCAAGACTGTGCACCAGGTCCACGAGGTTTGAAGATGATTTCGGATTTGCCCTTGTTCAAGTTCGGAGTCATGGCATGAGACCGACAAAGGTCCAGAATTGAGCTGGTGGCCACCCCTAAATTGCTCAAGAGTTCCTCATTGGTATTGGCTGTGAGAGGAATCGCCAAGTCATCCATCCAGCATGGTCCCAACAGTCTCTGCTGGCGCTGTGCAGCGGCACCGTGATGGTCAGGTTGTTGTCCATGCAGATCAATGGTGAGTTCCTGTGGAAATTCCGACAGAATATGGGATTGCTCCATGGCCGCTTCAAATGATTGTAACACCCGAGCCATCAAGTACCCGAACACCACGTCTGCGTATGAATCGCCAGGGCGCGAGCCGTGGACCGTGCGGACACGGTCATCTTGTCCATGCAAAGCGAAGAACGTGTCTGTATGCAATGCTTGGATAGCTCGTCGTGACACCTGGTTCATCTGAGCAGCCTCAACAGCGCTAGGAGCTCTGAGGTGTTCATAGAGATCGTGCAAGAGGTGATGATCCATCTTTAAGCGCACAGCCATGGTCGCAATGACCTCATCGGTCCAATCACCAGAAATGGCAAGAGGACGCACCACTCTATAAAATGCCTCCTGTAGGTCAATGAAAAGCACTGCTGTGGGCTGTCTGCGTGCTTCGAAAACTCGTAGAAATGCTCTGATGAGATGCCCTCCAAGAACCACAGAGATTCCTTTGCGGCCTCCAAGCTGCTGGGGATGCAGAAAACTTTGATAGAGATCCGTCTGTTTGGTGCGCAGAGCTTTGTGCAAAGTCTTGCCCACCATAGACGAAATCAAGATGGAACGGAATGCTTGGCATGAATCTTTCCCAAGTTTTCCCTTCCAGATGGGCACAAGGTAGCCGCCCTTGTGCTCCAGAGGTTCCTGCCCCTGCAAGCAGATCTTCAAAAGCAGCGAGTAGAATTGTTTTGCAATCGTACTAGGACAATATCGCAACAATTCAGAGGGGATTCCGTCCATGCCAGAGGCCTTACCAGCCTTGACTTGTCGGCATGCTTGTTCAAGTTCTGCAAGCGAAGGGATCTCCTGAATGGCAATTGTGAACCCAGATTGGGCCAGCTTGGAGAGGTTGCTTCGCCAGATGCGTCGTTGTTCTGCAAGGGGAAGTCTCTCTCCTCCTTCCATCTCACTGAAAAATTCAATCCAACGATTGAGAGCTGCTTCATGAGAAGTGCAAGGCTGTCCACAGGCATCCTTGATCAAAGGCAGCGGCGAGAGGCCTTGACGAAGTTTGTTGGTGGAGCCCAGAAAGGGGCGCAATTTCTGCTGAATGTCAGAAGCTGATGTCGAGTGATCAAACTCACTGACAAGCTCCGAGTGCACAGTCGCCTTGTTCTTGCTAATCATTCTACGAAGAAGGCCCGCAGAAGTCCGAAACCCAAGTCCATGATGCAAAATGCCAATACGAAGTGTAGAGCCAAATGCAAAGGACTGCTCCTGTTCCCAAGTGTTGGGTGCTTTCCACGCCAAGAAAGTCCGAGCCAGAGTTTCTCTGCGGAATAGCCCACGTAGCAAGCGAAGTTGTTTGCGATGGTGAAGCTTGGTCTTCCTCAATGCCCAAATCTGGTCTGTGACATAAGGTTTGACTGGGCCATGTCTGGGCCTGGGGCAAAACCGTTGCAGCTGAGAGTGCAAGTGTGATGTGATTTTGTTCAAGTGGTCCTCCACATCAGTCTGCCAAGGAACAACATGGGAGGAGCAAAGATTGTGTGGCAGTTGTCGCTGAATGAGGGAGCGATCAAATTCTTGACCCACAGTTCCATGGTGGCGACGACTCTGCCCAATAGCTTGCTGAAACGACCAGCCGATTTCAACTACATACGCAGAGTGGTCCAGATTCTTGTTGCCCATGTCAAGCTCTTCCAGAATCTGTGAACGATGGCATCTGTCCGACCATGCACTGGGTAACAAGACATAGTCAATCGTGAACTCATCCCCGATGGGTGACGTCCATGTACATGTTGTGCCCGAGTGGATAGGGCTCGCAATGGGTGCAAAGAGTTGAAATTCAAGCATAAAGTCTCGCAAAAACCGAGTGCCCGATGATGTACGAAAGCCCTCAGAGATGACGCCTTGCCCATCAGGATCGCCCAGTCCAGCATTGGCATCGATACAAACAAAGAGAGGCGAGTCGCCAACTCCTGCTCTGTGAAGACAATCATGCGTGTCTGACCACCAAGTCGACCTGTCTGACGTTGAATAGCCACTGTGAGGCGCATAAGCAACGAGAATCCAAGCCTCAAACCAGTCATGTTGAAGCCGTACCAGGAGGCGACGGTGATCACGATGTGCAACGCAGAAGTGCTTACGCTGAAGGTAAATCTCTTTGCGATCAAGGGTGGCAATTGGCTGTTGAAGATTGCACCACAATTCAACACCTCCTTGTCCCTGAGAACTTCCTGAGGACAGTCTGAAAATGCCATGCTGAAGGGACGATCCTTCCTCGGATCTCGTTTCTTGCAGGCCCAGGAAGTTGACATGTAGCTCCAGAAGCTGGGATCTGATAAACCCGAGCTTGCCTGCAAACCCATGTTCTCCTCGTCCAAGGGATTGCACGTTGCCCGTGGCAATGCTGATGGCAAACTCGATCTGTTTGAGCCGCACGTCATGTTGCTCAGCAGGTCGCGGGCCATCAACAGGTGGAAGGTCGGGAGGATGCACATCAAAACCACTGCCTTGAAATGATGGAACTCCAGAATGGGAATCAAAAAGCATCCAAAGAAAGGGAATGATGGGCCGCCAGGTGGACAACTCAAGTGCCGGTCGCTTGAGGAAAAACCCTTTCTTCCCTTCCTGTTTGGCAATGTGATCACAGAACTCATTGTAAGGATCCCCTGCATGTCCAGGAATATGGTCAAAAAGGAGGCCGTCAGGTCCAAGCGCCGAGTCCAGCAGCTGCGCGCAACCACGCAGGATCTGAAAGGAGCTGTCGCATTGGGAGGCTCCAATGACACCTTGTGCCTGTTGCAGGGTCAGCATGGAATCGCTCCTGAAAATGGTGGGGATGCAAGAATTTTGCCCTATTCTCCAAAGCATGGCCCAGGTTAACGCCTCCCTCTCCGCAATTGCAGATCCAGTGCGGTCAGCTCCAAGAGACCATGGATGATCAGCACCGCAGCGAACTTGATGGGCGGACCAACCAATCAGCGTAAACTCAGAGGAAGATGACGAAACATAGGTCTCACCCAAGACAAGGAAACACCAAGCGTCTGGGATCCCAATCTCTTCATTGAGAAAGGGGTCAATGTGTCGGTGCCTCGTCTGGGAGGATCCATCTGTGTAAATCACCAACCTGTCAAACTGTGAACGATGGGCAAGCTGCGCAAACTTATCCACACAGATGTCTGGTAGGTCAAGTCCCTCAAAGGAGGTGCAAAGCGTTCCTTTTGATGAGGTGAAGAAGGCTGCCAAGTCTGCCGAAGTAACACCACGATCCAAATTGCATGGGGCATTCACCTCCAGATATTTGGGCAGAAACATGGGTCGTAAAGGTCGCTGGGGCTGATGTGGTGGCCAGTCCGGAAGCTGTCTGACTCTCGGTTCTGGCAACTGGAGCGAGCCGTGGGACACCGTGAAGACAACCTCTGTGATGCCAGCTGCATGCGGAATAGACGAGAGAATCACCGCTTTTTCGAAACCTAATTGGTAAAGAAGCCTCATGTGATCAATCTCGCTGGGGTTGGTCTCAATGTCAAATGAGTGAAGAAGAACATCGAAGGGCTCAGCTTGAGAGACATAGACAAAGTGATTCGCTGTAGGTGCCTCCAGGAATTCCAAAGGAAAGGCAAGTCCAGTGAATTCATCTGAAAGCAGGGCAATATTGCAGCAAATCCCAAAACATTTGAGTTCTTGGGAGACTTTCAGAGCCGAAGGTGGCGAGGGAACCTCAAGGAAGGAGGGCAAAGTCCCTGGTAATTCTCCAGCACCTATCAGACGGATGGGCGCGTAGGGGATCTCAGTGTGATGTTGCCCTTTGGGAGGCCCATGGGTGTGAGCCACCTGCCCATGTGTTAGGCGCCTCCTCTTCCCTACCTTTCGTTTGGCGGTGAGCTGCAGAAGGTTAAGGCCATCTTGCTGCGCTTGAAGCTCTTGAAGTGTCGGGCGCCTGCTAGCTTGGAATAAAATGCCAGATCCATCCCTGATGGGAGTGGGTCGCCCAAGCATCAGTATATTGGTGCCTCAGAAAGAAGGGGCATTTGGAGAAAGGCAACGGTCAGTCAATCCAAGCATAGTGACCAGGTCTTCAAGAGCGACTTGGTCACGAGTGGTCAGCGCAAACTGCATCGACGGACCACTGGGCAATCGTTCTGTGTCAAAGACAGTGATGATGCCAGAAGAAAGTTCATCCTGGGGGTTCTGGATCAGGATCACATGGGCAACAATGCTGCGATCCCAGATGGGTGGAGCCGGCTGAACCACATGGACCATGATTGGGGCACCTTGTAGTTGAAGGTCAGACCATGCTCGACGGAGTAAGCCTTCCCAGTCATGAGCGTTCTCTGAGAGTTGAACGACTCTGGGTCGCCAACAGACATGAAGGGCCCTGTTGAACTGGTCCACGAACCAGGTGATGACCTTAATGGAAACGACTTCACCCTCCCAGCTAAAGGCCGTCTGCGCCCAGAGGTCTCTCAAAGCTTCCATCCCCGCCGGTGTTGAGCTGTGGGAGGTACGTCCAGGACAAAATCGATGTGCAGATGGATTGAACTCAAAGCGCTCAGCACCGTGTGAGATCCTGTCTGTGCCGGGCCCATCAATGCCATCCAGTTGCTGGTCATGAGGAGTTTGAAGGAATCCACTATGGTCGCTCTCTTCAGCGTGAGATGCTGCCTGCGCAAAGTCCTGTGAAGGAGAAATATAAATGACGATCCCAATGCCAGATTCGATCTCATCAAAATCGATTGGGTCAAAGGGAAGTGGGCCACGTCGCACACTGCATCGGCGAAATCGACATTCAACTTGAAAGTCCACCAGTCGAATCACTGAGTTCGCCGTGATGAGTGAAGGCAAGGACCAAGCAGTGTGATCAATCAAAACTCCTCGTGGGCCGGAGTCGTGCGTCGAGATCAACCCCACAACCATTTCATGCCGTGGAGCTTGTTCAATGATAATATGTGCAAGCAGGCACTCCATGATGGTACAAGGCGGTGTCGGCCTGACCAGGTAGTGTGATGTCCATGTTCTCGTCAATGACCTCCTCCCATGGAGCGATAAGCTCTTCAATCCATGAAGCTGGATCCTGAAAGAGTTTCACTGCTCGGGGATCAGCGCAACGAGGGTGTTGAAAATGATGTACAAACCATGTATCAACGTACGCAATTTGGCCCTCCTCTTCACATTCAATCAAGGAATGAGCCCGGAAAAGGCTTTGGAGAGTCTCAAAATCTCTATCATGAAATCGAATCAGGCGGGTCGGTGTTCGCACTGGCTGTCCGCTTCCAACCGCAGAGCCAAGCCTTGAAGGCTGTGTGACTTGGTCAGGTGCAACTTTGAGTTGGAGCAAAGGCGTTTGGCCAGTTCTTGAAGGGCAGGAGGAAGGCATCGATTGCATGTCCAGCTGGAAGAAAGTGCTGTGATCATCTGCTCGAGCAATGTCATGCATCCGAGATCCCTGCGCTTGGCATTCAGGCCGATGATGTGGCCGATGAGCTTCCAAGGAGAAGTCACGCGAGATGGCTATTGCCCTGGAAGTATCCAGTGTAGTGTCCGCAGGTGGCGGGACCAGAACACGTACGTAATCACCATGTTGAAGGTCATGAAGTGTGCGATCTTGCAGCAATCAAAGTTGGTGATTTTTGAAGACGGTGCAATGGTCACCATGCAGTTCACAATAGTCCAGAAGGCCCAACAGAAGTAAAATTTGAGATCTGTGCACTGGGGGCAAGATCCGGTAAACTTTTCTGGTGACCGTGGGAGGAACTAAAAGTCCATCAGGGAGCGCATGGAAATGAATCTCAAGGTCGATGAGGATCAATTGTTCTCTGGAACCAGGAAGGATATCGGCTCTGGACTGATGGATCACAGCTCGTTCATGTTGTTCCTGTAGTCCAATTGGCAAAACCGTCATAACATGGAGTCCGAAGATGTCATTGCGACGAAGCAAAAGGCATCTCGCGATGTCAAACATGAGACGCCTATGCGAAGACCAACGGAGATAGCAATGACCATCAGTCCGCTCAAGTCGAAAGATGTGGACACCAAGTTCATCTTCGGGGCGGAAAGAACCAGAAGAACTTCCATGTGAAGGCGAAGCCTCCTGATGGGGCGCTTCAAAGTCATCATAATCAAGATCTTCACGTCCCCTGTCTGTCTGAGAAAGAGCAGTTCGAGACGGACCATTCAGGCCGCGTCCAAAGCGATCTTCATTGGAGTCCGTGACCGTGATGACAAAAGAGTGACCATTTTGCATGTGATGAACTGGTCGATGATCATGAGGAATGCGATCCCATCCGTGAGAGACAGTACACTGATAATGGTCTCTGTTGCACCATTGATCCGCGTCTGAAATCTCCGACAGACGTCGACCGCTAACTGTCAACTCAAGAGAACACGCCAGCGCATAAGAATGTGGATCAGCATCACGACCATGATAGTGCACAGTGATGAGGCTGGCTCTACGAGGAAGATCATTGCCCTGAGTGATAATGACGTCACCATGAACCCGATGACGCAGATACCCTCGGTAAGGATCAGGTAGAGCTAGATGGAACCAGATGCTTGCACCAGCGTGCAAGTGGGTGCGCCATGATCCAATGATGTCGTCCTCCCATCTTCTCCAATCATCTTCAAGCTCAACGAATCTGGCATGGAAATTCACTGGATGGTTGTCATGGTGAAGATACCATGTACGGAGACGCAAGATACCATCTCCATCAGGATCGACGAAAACCTCCTGTGCATCAGCGATAGCCTGAAGATCCTGAGCAAAGGGAGGTGCCTCATGGATATCTGGAATCACATCGGGGTCAGGTTCAGTTGGTTCCTGTTGGAGACGACGAGCGGGGTTGTCCAATTGGTTGTCAATGATCTTGTGCTGATCAACATCGCCAGGAGTGGCCGCAATTCGAGTGTCGAATTGGCCATGGGAAGAAGAGCAACTTCGTACAAAATCTCCCTCATGCCAAGGACAAACTTGGAAACGACTTGCACGCATTTCTGCAATCTTGGGGCAACCACTCCAGGGTGTTGATTCGCAGGCAAAGTAGGTAGCCGGCAAACAAAACTTCTGCATTCTCCATTCAGTGTCCTCACCCAGAAAAAGACATGTCCAATCTGCAAATCCCACACGCAGAGAAGTCGATGTCCTGCTCTTCAAAGAAGATCTCAAGGTCGGAGATGAAGAAGAAAAGAGAGGACCAGTGTGACAGCCAGCAAGGTTCATCTCAAGCGCAAGCTTGTGAGCACTCTCTCTGGCACCGCATTCACATTGAAAATCCTCCTCGAAGGTAATGTGATGGCTCCATTGCATGGCCGCTAAGGCCCCTGGATCTTCAGGCTTCCGACTGCTATACCATAAGGTCATAGACAGCCAGCCTAGTTGAAAGGCGGCTTGGCCTCTTCTTCCTTGGAATCTTCTGATGTCCTGGGGCGCTTGGCAGCTGGCCCTTCGATTTGAATGGCTTCGGCTTCCTTCGAAAGCTGCTGCAGAGAATCTGACAGGGTTTGGATGCTCGTTGTGATCTGCATCGCAGAAGATTCCGCGTCTCCAGGAAGTTCTTCCTCGTCGCTGGCAGAGATCTCTGTCACTTGACCCGCCGAAGTCTTCGATGCATCGAGACACTCCTTTGCCTCCTGAAATTGTTCTTTGGCAGAAGCAATTCTGGTTTGCAAGGCAGCTTCGTTCTGTTCGAACATCCTGGCGTAGTCCGTCCAATTCCGGACCGATTCTGCCAAAAATGTCTTCCAAGTCGAAACATGCTGAACTCGAGCTTGAAGGGCCTCCTCGTAGGCAGTGCAAGCTTCTCCAAGCGCCTTGGCAGATGCCTGCAAATCTTTGATGACCTTCTTCCCCTGTTTTCTGGACTCCGTCTGAACTCGTTGTTGAACATCTGGAGGAAGATCCACAGATCGCTTCTGCAAGAAGTTGATCAGATCGGATTGTCCAGGATTGGGGGCACTCTGAACCATGGTAGGTGCCGGAACCGCCAGAGGAACAAAAGGCTGCGGCATAGGACTTTGCGCAGGCTGTTGCAAAGGCGGTGGAGGCATCATATTCATCATGTTCAAGAGGGACATATTCGGTGCACCTTGTTGCGGAAACGGCTGTGCCCACATTGGGGGCGGTCCAGCTGGAGGCGGCAAAGGTGGACCCTGTGGAAAGTTCTGCTGCTGAAAAGGAGCTGCAGGAAATTGCTGATAAGGTCCATAACCATAAGCATCCTTGCCTTTGCCTCCTCGTGGAGATGGCTTCCGAGGGCTCTGACCACGGCGTGGTGATTTCTTCCCTCGCGGTGATTGGCTCCTGTGGTGCTGTTGACCTCCTTGTTGACCACCATGAAAACCCCAAGCATGGTAATCTTGTCCATCTTGATGTTGTTTCACACCATGAACAAAGGAGCGATCCATAGCTGACTGCCATGGAAGATGGCATGTTTGACAGTGGGATGCATTGTGCTTCCGCAGCTGTTTGCAGTGTAGACAACGCCAAGGAGCATTGACATTCTGCATGGCTCTGACGATGGCTCGAAGAAAACCGTCGTCTCGAGAGTGATGGGTGTAGAGCACTCGAAACACCTGTTGAAGACGCCGAGGTCCAAGAGGTGCAATGCCTGTCTTGTGGAGATGCCACTGAAGTCTTGCCCGTGCACGCTGACGTCGCTGAGAACGCCTTGCCGAGGCAGTCGCCGTAGTGAATCTCCCTAATCAGGTCAAAGTCCACGTCCAAGTCCAGGGTGTAGAACAGGATGAAGTGCACCAGCGAAAACAGCTGAAGACGAAGAAGAGCACACATGCACCAGCCGCCAGAATACCCGGGATTTTAACGAGTCCGGGACCTCAGATCGTGCCAAGGTGATGCTAGATCTGCGTCTAGCAGAGCACTATGCAAGCGAAGTTCCAGGGCAAAACCAGGTCAGAAAATCGCTGCAGGTCGAAAAGGCAACGAAAACAAAATTGCCCGGGGGTCAGACAGTCGCAGATGACCCCCTAAGGTGAGTGGATACGAGGGCTTCGCTTCGATCCCAAACCTTGTAAAAAAAAATATATATCTCATCTGCAAATCAACACACCTGCGATTTCAGGAATGAGCTCCCAACACATTGCCAGCTCTGCTGGGAACCCACTGTGGTCAGTTCGAAGCCATCTACCGACCTGAGATTTGCAATTAAAACAGGTGTTCATGTTATCAAACATAAACCCATCATGATAATCCTTAGTTATAGTGATCTTTAATAATAAACCCATCATGACCATCATGTTATCAATTTCCCATTCATGTTATCCGCATGGAAATAGACTTTAACCATCTTTAGTCCGAATTCATCCAAGTTCTGAAGAACTTTCGGTTTCCAAATCAGCCGAGTCACTGGAATTCGGGCGTGGGGCACACCGTGTAGTTGCATCTGGGCCCGGATTTGTTCACAGCTACAAACATGACACAAACGAATGTGACAACTTCCAGATTCTAATCATTTTGTGATTTTATCGTGGGAAGATCCATCGAAAGGGCCAATTCGAAGAACACTAATCCACTTCTTGATGTGTGACTGGGAGAAACAGAAACTGTCAGCAGAAAATCTCAGCTCAGCACATTGGGATCTTCCAATTCAGAGAGGTATTTAGCATCTGGGCGCGCTTGGAAAATGTCAGGCTGGGGCTTTCCCACACCCCAAATGCACATGTTCTTTCACAAGTTAAAATGCAAAACCACATGGGTATTGATGATTTACAGATATGGATATTTATATGGATCATAGATATGTGGATATCCAAACAGATCTAAACTTAACGAAGTTTGAGGTTTCGATGTCCAAATGGAAACCGGGCTGCCAGACGGTGTTACCTTCAGGGCACCTTCCCACGGTTGGTGTCCTAGCTGGACATCAGTGTTTCACACCCAAAAACCAAGAAATAGATCATAAAATCAACCAAAAAAGGTGGGATGTAGACACATTCAGCACATATGTAAACCATCAAAATGGTTGAAGTTGGATGGCAATTTTTATATCGCCCATTTCAGTGTACCCAAATGGCGTTGATTCGGTGCGGTCCCGACGTAGGGATCTTGGCAGAAGATATCACAGGTCTCTCCAGGCCTTCGACAGATCGACAGCACAAGCTGCAAAAATGCAGAAATCTCCATCGGATTTACTCGTTTGATATTCGATGATATACGATACATTTGGATTGATGGTGTACCAATAGATGTCTGTTTTTTTTACAAGTCCTCTATAAATAATATGTAGTAATATAATATAATATAGTGTAATAATGGATCTTTTATATACTCTATTTATCGATAGACATCACCAGAACTCATCAGCTGAATCTGCACATCCCAGCGACATGACTCCGCTGCAGTTGGAGGCGTCGTAAAGGCAGTTGCTTTCCAAGGACTGGCAGCTGAACCGTGGTGAACCAGCCAGATTGGCGATTAAACTCTAAAAGGAGGTTGTTTTTGAATGGGAAAGACCAAGTGCAAAGAACAATGGAGGTAGGAACCACCCAAAAACTGGTGGCATTAATTTTCATATCCAGCAACGATGAGAAACTTAGGTTCTGAAGCTCATGGATCATGGGAATAGAGCCTGCCATATGGCCGTTTTTAGAGGCTTTCTATTGGCAACACACATTTTTGATATGGAGGATTTGCACTAAGTTGATATGGATCTTGGTATCATCACCTATAAATAAGCCAATAAACAATCAATACATAAATTAATAATTTTCTAAAGTACTGTTGTGAACGATAATATGACTCATCATCATCATCATCATCATCATTTCTTTTCAACAGCAGAAAATTTCTTCAACGGTGAGCACCTCGCAGGGCTGTAGCTCTTCACATCCACTGAGCTGGACCTGCATATTGCAACTCGCCTCAGAGATCCGTTGCCCGGTCACTGCGGTTGCATGCCGTTGGGGGGTGTTTGCCATCCAACAGCTGTAAGGAAATTCCAGCATTGTAGCTGCGAAAACGATCTATACCTGGTGATTGAGGGGGAAAATCAGATGATGATGGGATGATGATGGGATAGGAATGTGATGTGGGATGTGATGGTCACCCTTGTCACACAGTCTCAACATTCCAAAATTGGGCAATCGAACGAAGCCAACAGCAATCAGCGACTTTGACAGTACTCTCAGTAATCCAAACATATGGGTTTGGTTCAAATAGATGAATCTCACGAATGTCACGATTTTGAAGCCCTTGGTTGTTCTTCCAATTTCATCCATTTTCCATTTCCATTTCCATCTTGTCGTGAAAACCAAGGACCTGACATCGGTACTGCAGGTGTGGAGCACTTCCCCCACATATCCCACAGCACATTCCCAGCCATTACCACTCCTGCACGTGGACGAGGTGTTTTGTCTCCAACTGTGCGGTTGAAAAATCCAGGTTGAACAACATCCACTTGATTCAACCATAGTTTTTAAGAATAATTATTCAACCAAAAATCTCCAAAAAGATGCCGCAAATTATCATTTGCTATCTAATCTATTCTGCTGATCTCTGGTGAGGTTTCCCGTTACACGCCTGGCATAGCCCGTGGGGACGCTGCTGGGTTCGGGGCAATCGCACTGAAAGTCCTGCGGGCCGTGGATGCACCGGAAACTCACCGGAAACGAACCGTAAACGATGGGGAACAACCACATCGAAGTGTTAGTTTAGGGTATCTCCTGATGCAGTGGGAAAACGTGGCTAGATGATATGACTATGTGCCCCCTGGGATCTTCACATCTGATCTGAACAAACTTAGTGTCAAACCAGTATATCAAACATTAACCCGCTGATCTATCAATGTCAACAAACCTCGGGTCAAATTAGGGTCTTCGTATTTAACACTTGTTTGTTCTAATAATAAACTATATCAACATCATATCTTTGAACGTTGAATCGGCTTTGCCCATAGTAAGCAATAAATTGGATGCAGGTTCGTGTTTAACAAACAACTTCACCAATCAATTCACCCTTCAACGTTGCTAAAACAATCAACTCATCATCAATATTCGCCAGTAGCAAATCAACTTGTCTTATAGATATCTTAGCTCACTTAGAGTTCATCACATGTTCATCAACCATTCTTAACCCATGATTTCGTGGTGGTAACCCATGGTTCATTCCCCATGGTAACTATTGATCCTATCCGATCCCTATGGATTTCACCCATCAAATATCAGCCGCGGCACCTCCGGGATCAGCAAGCCATTTTGCTCGGTGTTGATCTGGCGGGATGACGGCCATGGGTTTTTAATGGTGATCTAATGGAAATTTAACCGATGGAAAGTGGTGATTTACTGGTGATTTACTGGTGATTTAATGGTGATTGAACCATCCAATATTAGGGATTTCATGACATTTAACCACAGGAAAATTGGGAACCCTCAAATCTTGGGACCCAGATGGATCATGGCAGTGTCGGGACCTCTGGACAGTTTGCCGTGGTGGAATTTCCCACATAAACCTCACAGCTGGCGATGTAACGGTGAAGTTTGGAGGCTCAACCCTTGATGTTGCTGAGGATAACGAGATAAAATGGATAAACAATAAATATCAATGGGAGATAGATCCAATATAGAATTATGATGAATTATGATTGGAGATTTCTCTTTTTATTACATCAAGTTCATCTGCAGCTTGTTGCGTATTCAGTCTGTCGATTCCTACTGGGTGGTTTGGGTTCCTCTAAACATAGGGCTACCCCCAAGTCGGTCCATTTTTCATCTTTCCAATTGAAAGCAGCTAAGTATTGTTTATGTATGTTCTTTTTTTTGGGAACAGATCTCAAAATCCAGTATGCCCATCTGTGGGTTCGATTGAACAGATCTGAAAACCCAATGATTTATCATCATTTGCCCATTAAAACTGGTGATTTCGAGTATCCGGGAGTATCCACGGTATCACGGTACCAATCTTTGAGGTCCTGAAAATCACCGAGCTTGCGGCTCCGCATGAAACCGTGCAGCTCGCTCCTGGAGCCACCTTCGAAAATCATGGTTCATATCACTGCAAGGTGAATTTCCTGATTTTCATCCAAACGGCCATGTTGATTCAACGATGTTAAGCCATGTTAAACCATGTTAAACCATGTTGAACCACTAAATCTAAAGTTGTTGCCGTGGTTGGAGATCCAACCATTGTTCAAATGGACCACTTGAATCGCCAAAGCACGGACTTTTTTTTCAATGGCGAACTAACTCCATCGACTTCGGGGCTTCAGCTACTTTGTAGGCGAAAGAAGGGAACTTGGAAAACGGGATGAACAGAGACTGAACGTGTCTGAACATGTCTGAAGCTCCAACCCCCCACCTCCTGTGCGCTTGTCATGGTCAAAAATGGTTGTCAAAACTGATCTGACATGACATGACCATCCCCATGGTCACAAACTCCGGTTTTGACCATGACATAGTGCAGAACAAGGAATGGCAACAAGAACATTGTCACAACAGCTCCAGCTTCGAAGAATTAGCACATATTAGCACCACACATGAAATATACTGAAACTAACTGAAACCAACTGAAACTGGTAGGAATACCAGGGAGAATGGAGATTCAGGTTGCAACAGCCATCAACTTCATCGGGAAGATCATTTTCGTATGACTTCCCGTGACTTCCGGCATGCTCAAATTCATGCTCGTGGCACGAACTCAAGGGCACTCCAACCGTGGCCAAAGTGAGGACATGAACTTTCTTCAGGGATTTGATGAGTCATTGGTTGTTTTTAGTCATAACACAACTTATGACATATGGTACATGATGGTACATGTTTTCGTGAATTTCTATCTTTTCGCATCCAACTTTTCTGACTTTGGCAGGAGCAGTCAGCTCTTAAACGGCCAGGGGCTGCCAAAAGTTCCAAAGAATTCAAGTGAAAAGCTGCGCATTTCAGACGACTGGTCGTCGTTGGAAAACGCGAAACTCGCCAACTTTCACCTGCCAACGCATCGTGCGTAGAAAGATGTTCAGTGTGTAAATGGGGATGGGTCAAGTTGGTGATGTCAGGGATTCCCTCCCAAGAATTTCACTACCCAACATGCCTTCAACATGCTATATGGTTATAAGTTATATGATGTTATTGCCTGTTATATGTTTCTCCTATGACTGACCAATCTTCGTTTTCAGCACCGCCCATGCCATGGCTTCGTTCGCCTGCCCCAGAAGGGTGGATCCTGAGCATCGAAATCTCCAATGATTCTGCAACGTTCCAAACTTCAATGGAAAACCATGCTTACATAAACTCAATGATTTACAGGATTTACATCATCAGTAAGTTACATCTATTTACATGTATACTTACATGATTTACATCGTAATTTCACATCAGTAAGTTACAACCCTTCCACATCTTCGCCAGGGCACCGCCATGGTCCAATCGAAGTGTCTCTCGTAGTCATCGATGGCCCGCGACCAGCTGAAGTCTTGGGCCATGGCTCTCCGGCGCATTTCCTGGAGCTCCTGGAGACTGAGATGGCTTTCTGTTTGGAAGTGAAAAAGGATGGAAAAAGGGGCAAAAACATCGAAATTTGGGTTTTGGTGATGGAAAATCACCATTTTTAATGGGTAAATCAACCATAAATGGCAATTTTCAATAGCAATGTTAATTCTCAGCCCTGCTCCATCGAAAAACTGAATATTTTTTTAGATCTCTGACCTCGGGCTCCCGGAAATACAAATGGAGGCCGTCGAAGATCACCTCGAGTGGTGGAGTCATTGGCACCAATTCCAAAAAAATGATATACATATGATATAATTATATATATATAATATTTATATGATATATGATATCTCTGAATTATCTGATCTTTGAAACGCAAAACAAACAACGCCAACTGAGATCTGCGCCTTTTTCAAGCCTCGGTGTCAGGACGAGAGTCACAAAGTCACAATGTCCAGCTGTCGGGTCACATCCTGTGCTGAGTGTAGGGACTGTCTTCGTTCAGCGGCCAAACATGGAAGCCTGCGCAGCTGAATCCCTGTTGGATGATTCACAAAATGCAGTCTTTCCGCTCTTGCGAAACAAATACCAAGAGAAAAAGAACATGTTCAATGCTTTAGAGTGGTTTATAGTGGTTTATATTAAGTTTATATCCATATTTTCCAAATTTTCTCAGCTTCAAGTGGTTTCAATGTTGGTCACATCGTCACATCCCATGGTTTTTGACCGTTGAACCAACCTGTGGAGGTTTCCTTCTCGGAGTACCAGCTTTTTACGGAGTCTTTCAAGCCGCCCGTGGCGTGGACGATGGGGATGGTGCCGTACATCATGGCGCCTTGGACGTGGATGGTGAAACATCAAGGGATCCCATCAGTTCCTTTAATAATGAGATATTAATAGTGATGTAATAGGGATATATGGGATATTTTATAGTGATTTACCATCATAGTGAAACATCAATCCAAAATCACTATAGCTAGTGATTTAATGGGATCTTATAGTGATTTAATGGGATATTAATGGGATATACCCTTTGGTAAACGTTTACAGTTTGCGAACTTGAAAATGGCCATAGAAATAGTGAGTTGTCCCATTAAAAATGGTGATTTTCCATATTTTTTTGTAATGTTTACAAGTGGATAACTCATAGATTCTCCGTCATATTATGACTTTAAGATGTCATGTGCAATAGATTGTGCCTCTTGATTTCGGAGCTCAGTTTTGTGAAGGTCTTTGTGAACTTGGCTTCCGACACATCTGTGGAATTCCACAGGGTTCATACCTCAAGTTAGGCAGACTTCAAAATGCTCCCATAGGTGTGTTCCCTTGAAAAATGATCAGCTTTCTTCAAAAATGAACGGAACATGGTCCAAATGGTCCAAATTTCCACCGATTTTTCTTTCGCGTTTTCCAGCCTGGATGGCATCAGGAAGAAATCGGAGCCCGCGATGATCTCCTTCTCCACCTGGTTGGACAGTTGGCAAAGATATTGGTTTATGTTGGTTACATAAGATAGAAACCATATATCATAATATATCATATATCTATACGTATATTTTGATGGGTAAAAGCACCATGATTTGCACATTGAAAGTTTGGAAAAAAATCTGCCTGTGGGCTGAAGCCCCAGTAGCCACAAATGCGGCCCTTCCAACTGCTCTCGGCCCACTGCAACATGCGACCTGGCATGGCATCAAGCTCACCAATGCCAGTTTCAGAGTTTCATCAAACTTTTCCCGACTCATCAAACTCACTGTGAACCAAATTAAAAATCAGCTGGATTACCCAACAAATGGCAGCCGGGCCGAAGTTCTCTTCACCATTGCCCATCATCACCAGCTGCACGTTTTGAAGACCATCTTTATTGTCCTGGAAAAATGGCGAACTCACTCAGCTAGGTTGAAATTTCGTGGATGATTTGCTGGAAATCCATAATTTCATACACCAAATTAAATAACATACAAATGATCTTACCTGATATTCTTGATATTTCTCGATGTTTTGATGTTAAACATACTATATATCCATGCTTTGATGTTGGATCGTTGCCACATTTGGAAATCTCAAACGATCAAACGCCAACGCCGATGTTCAGATCTCTCCTCCATGATCCAATGGATGCAAGATCCAATCAAGTCAATACCTGCCGGGGCGGCTGATAGTTCCTGAAGTTTGACATCAATGGCTGTGATCAAAATTAAAACATCCAAGCAATGATTGAATCTTGGTGATTGAACCAAAAAATGCACATCTTAACCCATAGAAATGATCAAGGAAATCAGTCTACCAGATCTAATAACCATCAATCCGAGGCTTTGCGGCGAGGTGCCTTTCTGATTGGTGAGGCGGCCGACGAAACTCAAGATGCAGGCGTTGTCGTCCTCCTGGTTTCACCAACGATGGCAGATGTGGAAGTTGGACCTTTTCAAAGAAACATCAACGTCATCAATGTATATCGTGGGTAAACCACGTCCTCACCACTGATTTTTTTCGGAAAAAACATTGTGTGTCTAGATTTTCTCAACTTAAAACTCCAATCGTTGTCTCCTTCAACCCCAACTTCCGCTGCAGGTAGCGTTTGCATTCCAGCTTCCCGGAGAGATCGGCGGAGAATTTCGAGGCGATGCTACTATCCCTCGTGGGATTCCAGCTGCTATCGATACCTCGGATCACCAGGGATTTGTGGAAACTTAGAGTTTTAAGCTGGAAGAATAAGGGACAAAACATGACAAAACCTAAGGTTGAATTGAATTTCAATTGACCTTCCAGTGATATTTGCTTTGAAAACTGGAATACAAGCTCTCACAACATGCGCTCAGTGCTGGGCCATTCAAAATTCCCACCAGAAAATAGCTCTTCCCAGCGACCTTGTGTGAATCATGGTCATCGACAGAAAATCGATGGATCCTGTTGGCTCCCGGGCAAAATCATGCAAACGAAAGCCACCCTCGGGTGTTCGGATTTCATCCGCGTAGGTAGGAGACCTGAGGCAGATCCCCATCGAAAAGGGGAATTTTCCATTGAACTATGATATAGAGTTTATATAACCAACAATCATATTTTAACAACAATCCGATTGACC
Organism: Cladocopium goreaui; assembly: GCA_947184155.2. Lineage (NCBI taxonomy): Eukaryota > Dinophyceae > Suessiales > Symbiodiniaceae > Cladocopium > Cladocopium goreaui. The sequence goes on along the minus strand of CAMXCT020001673.1, from coordinate 68,483 downwards.
AGAATCAATCATGATGAGCAAGCACATTAAAATCCAATCCCAAATCATCCGAAGCACAGTCAAAATTTCAGAGAACAGCTGAGAAAAGGCTCAGTGTCCTACACCGTGATGATGCGATCACAACACTGGATCGCTCCCTTGGTGAGATTCAGCGTCTCTCCTGCAACGATTTTTTCACCGCAAATCCTCTGATTTCTTCACCAAAAAAAACATCAACCAGCTGGATTTCTGGGAACTTCATGGTTTTTTATCCAGCATCTACACAATCTACACTCATCACTCCAATTAAAATCCGGTTGGAACATCCACAGGCCACCTGAATCACCTTCGAAGGTTCTCTCGTGCAGGGAATACTGGTAGATCAGATCGCCCAGAGCGGCAAAGGGAAGACCCAGCTGTGCAAAGTTGTCGTACTGCCTCCGAAACTCGTTGAGCGGTGGTGATGAAGATGATCAAATGGGATGTTGAAATTGAAAGGTGAGAGTTTTCTACATTTCCATGTTTTCCATACAATGATAGGCATCAAAAACCATCTCCATAACGGCTTTGTGTGAAAATTTGGAGCCCCATTTCGTATCCCCGGAGTCGCCATTGGCCCTACTAAAATATGCCTACAACTTGGCCCCCCACATAGTACCCGGCAAGCCAAGTCGAAGGGGATAGCACCCCTGGTATCCCAAGTTGTGAATGACCTGGTGACGAGTTTCTGAAAAGAAACTGACGTCAAGTTCCCACGTGAAAAGACTGTGAACAATATCATGAACATGAATGTTGAAATCTAGCATCCAGCATCCCAATCTCATGTGCATCAATGAAGCATCAATGCAACATCAATTCTAAAGGTGTCTCAATGTCTTCAATGTCTTAAATGTCTTCAATGTCTTAAATGTCATATAATGTCATCAATTCTGAGGTTGCAAACGTACATGCAGCGGGCGTCGTTGTAGTTTCCAAAGGCTCTGTGCCGATGAACCTCGTTCCCAGATCACTGGGCGGAGCTGGTGGTGCTGGTGCTTAGGTCTCCCGGCCATGTAGACCGGCAGCAAACCAGTTTGCCAATCGTTGGCAATGAACATCACCTGAAAACACAACAAGGATGCCCAAAAAGTAGAGGATTAAATGATTTATGAAGAACACAACAGGCCTGGTTGATATATGTTGATATCTGTTGTTGTGGTTGGCCCATGCATCTTCATGTTATCAAACATCTGCATCCGGTTTGACCCTTGGGCCGTTCAAGAACATCACATATATCTGTGACATATCTTCATCACTGAAACTCAGCCACATAAATCATCATACATCAATGATGCAAAATACTTGAGCTATGCTGAAATTGGAATGAATTGGAGTCTTTCAAGAATCCCCCACACGAATAGATCATCTATCACCATTTAGTCATCCAATACATCATTACATCATCAAACATCACCGAAACTCACAAAACCATCAACACATCACCAAAAACATCTATAACATCTCTATAAAATCTCTATAAAACTCATGAAGAGATCCAAATGTGTCGCAGTTTTTTAGGATCTCCCCGACGCATCGTCCGGTGCATCGTCCGTCGTCCGCGCCTTGCCGCCGTAGCGCGGCGCACCGCCCAGCTCGATGGCGACGGGAACCTCCAGCGCCGCCAGAGAGAAGAGGGCGAACCTGGCGGATCGCCATCCGTGAACATGCCATGTTTACATCATAAACTACCCATGTTTGGAATGGTAAACATATATACCCGTCTAATGTGGTTATAAAATGTTATAAACTATCCATGGGAATGGTTTATATATACCACCTATTTGGTGATGATTTGGGGGATGGTTTATGGCATTGTACCACATTATATACCATGCTCTTTTTTTCCATCGACATGGATTTATGTAACAATGGTCAGTTGGTGTGAAATATGGATCATATAATCCATGGTTTCATATCGGTAATTGTATTGACAAATTGTTTTGGATGATGGCGCACTATGGAATCATGGCATTTAGATGGCATGGTATTATGCTTATGGCAACGACAATGGTAGCTATTATGGTTATCTAACAACTATTTCTGGCAATCATGGCATCATGGCATTTCCTATGCTATAATATCTATAATGATATATGATTTAACATAATAGTAACTGCCACTAACTACCATGGCATAATAACGACTATACTATGCTACAATAGTAACTATGGCTATCTACCAGGAATACTGCGGATGATAGGTTTGGAGCGGTAAAAAAAGGTGGGTTGCCATGACCCGGTGGGATTTCTCCATGGCAACATGGGTAACAACGATTGCAGATTGTAGATGGTTCATGAATGTTCATGATGGTTCTAATTCTGTACCAACAATTCATGATAATCCAAGAATCATTGGTATGGAATTATGATATGGTATGATAAATCCATTCATGATAAAAATCCATTCACCACATTTGCATTAAAATCCATTCTGATTCTACAATTTATGATAATCATGGCATGGAATGCACATGCTTTCCAATGGGAATTCCAAGAATCGGCCTGAAGAGGTTGTCGGAGTATTCCTGCGGAAGAGATTTGCTGGGATACCCCACAGTCATCACCGAATTTCACCATGAAAAAATGGCAGAATTGGGGCTATCCCCATGTCTTTCCATTTTTCTTGACGCCAAAACTGTCCGTAGCTGTCCTGGTTGTCTGTGAGATTGTGGTAAAGCCCTCCAGGCCTCGAGCAAATTCCCAGATTGGCAAAACTTTGGACCACTATTTCCAAATTTCCAGTGATTCCAGTGATTTGGGACCTTCTGAAGGATGGATGGTCCACAAAGACGTAGTCGCAACCTTTGCCTTGGAGAGGGGTCAGATCGGGTCTTGCATCAAGGAAAAGACGATGTGTTGTAACTGTGTTCTTAGCGTTTTTTCCACCAAATCCAATCAGCTGCCATTAGCTTCTGTTTTTTCCATGTGTTTTTCACATGTTTTGAGCGGATGAAATTCAGCTCAAAACACTTGCAAAATACACCTCGAACCAGGGGCAGCTACCTTCACCGTAGCTCTGAAAGTGGTGAAAATAACGTACCTGGCGCGGCAAAAGTCGCTTCAAGACATTGAGAATACGGGCATAGGTCATGGATCCAAAAGTAGGGTTGAGCAAAACTAATCCAATGCCAATGACCAAAAACGACCCACAACTCCTCACCATGTTCACCCATCATACAAAAACTGTCCGTGGGCACCTCATGAACTCCACCGAAAAGTTCAAAACTCTTGGTGCCTGGATGGCGAAGATTCCACAGTTGCACCAGGACGTTCTTTAGTACCCGTGGATATCCCAGTGTCAGTTACGGTCCCCTTAAACTTTGGGTAAAACATGGTAAAACCGAACCAGTCTGTCACTGTCTGTACCAAATCGGGCAATCCCAGGGCTCCCTGACATTGGTAGAAGGCGCCCTCGTAGTTGTCGTACATGGGTGCAATGGCCATGGTACGATGACCGCGAGTCGCGAAGTTGTAGGCATACCTTGGCTGTGCAATCAGTTGCAACTGGTTGTGTCAACATCCCAAAATCTGAAACATGTTTAAACAAGACACCAAATTTGGAAATCGCGATTCATCCCAAAACTTAGGAGATGAATAGAAATACATAGAAACTGGTATTTACATACATATATATATGATTAAAAACATGTATAAACATACATATAATCAAATATCAAGGAGTATAAACCACATCAAAACAAGACAATAAAACATGGAACATGCCTCGCCCAGTTGCTGGGCTGCCACAATAGCCAGTCCACCACTCTTCGACCACGGATGGATCTGTCACAGAAATTCCCACACGAAACGGGCAAAGAATTACATTCAAATGAACCCAATGAAACCCCCAATTCGAAAATTGTGAAGTTCCATCTTAGGTTTCTACATCCATGTCAACTTAACATCAGCTTAAGATACCGTTGTGAGCTTATGTCAAGTGGCAAAAATCGTGGTTTTAGGGAAACCTGGCAGTAAGCATATTCTCCCAAGACCAACGCACTGAGATAGGATTCTCCCAAAATGGGGACGCCCCTGCAATCACAATTTTGGGAAACTCATATTTTCCCAGAATGTTTATCCGTCTTTTTCCCAGTATGTTTTCCAATTTCTTCCCATTCAAAGATATCAGCATTCTTCGTGTGCACCACCAGAAATCCCCACAAATTTCCCCACATTCACAACACGAGATATAAACTACAATGGATAAGAAAGAAACCAATTAACACACACACACATATATATATATATGAAATACGATAATAGCATTAATTGAATCTACAAAATAAATAATAACCATACACAATGGGCTGTAATAAAAATCCACTTAACAGGTCCAAAAACAATCATAGAATTTTGATCCCAGACTTTGATCATTATCCCATATATATATGTATATATCTATTTGGTTTATCATATATTGTACCAAATAACATATATCATTAACCAATATTATATTGATAAATGACATATATCATATATAACATCATATATCATTGGTTTATCCCATATATTATACCAATATATCTTGATAAATCCTTGCTTTTGATCCCAGATTGTTTCCCAAGTCCGCGGCCTCCGAGGTGACGATGACCACGGGCACCTCCAAGTTTTGCGCCTCGTACTGGACGGGCGCCACCGCGGCGTCGTCCACGGACGCCTCAGCGACTCCAAGGCATCATCCCATATCCCAATCTAAAAATATAATAATAGTCATATAGCCTCCCTAACATACCCATAGCCCCCATATATATATATATTATATACGTATATAACCATCAGAAAATCCCTGGGTGTAATGGATATGTCATGGATATGTCGGTGATTCGCTCCCCACCTCGGTGGAAATTCGGCTCATGGTCGACTTCGCCTCGGGGGAGGCGCCGGCTGCCTGGCTGCATGGCTGGGACTTGTGTGAATATCACTTGGTAATAATGATGGTGAATAGTTATAGATGTAATATCACTATCATTATAGATTATAGATATAATTAATGGATAATTTTCTATAATTAATGTGATATATAATGGTGTTAATGATGGTGAATAATCATCTATTATATATCATTATGTGTGAATAATGATGTTGAATTTTCTATAATTTATCGAACATCTCCTGAATAGATGATCTACAAAAATCCATAAATGTCAACGATTAATCTTGGTAATAGAGGGCAAATATGTTTACTAATCGTTATGGTTGAGAATAAATGGTTGAAGAACTGACTTGTTGTAAATAACAGCTAATATCTAAAATCCAGTGGTTGATGTTAAATGGTTAAGACTATTGAGTGGTAGATGGTTATAATTCATATCACTTGGATATCACTTGGTAATAGATGATGAATCTATTGTAGATGACTAATAGCTTCTATAAGGGTCAGTATTGTCGAGGAATGCGAGTTGTGATGGTGGCTTACTGGAAGGTGGCCTAAGCCACCTTTTGTCCCTCGCAAAGCCAAGAGTGGAAAAAATCCTCTGACTAACAGCAAACATCAATAAACATCATACATGATGTTGACAGGGAGATATCCACTGACATCCATATGGTCCATATTTATGTACCTGAAATATCCTGAAATTCCCAAACCATGAAAGCATGATGCCAAAAAACAGCAGCCCATCAGCCGCCTTCGCCTCCCTCAGTTCTTCCATAATCTCGTTCTTCACATCTCCCTGCTGGCGTGAGGAATAAAGTAAATTCTTATATGGGTATCTTATAGGTTAATACAATCTGTAGGATCTATCATATCTAAGAAGGATAAGTTCAATCCCAATATATTAAAAATCAAAATCGTACACGGCAGAATTGCGTGAATGGGGTGTGGTTCCTGAACATGTTCTTGGGTTCACCCCAATAGTTGTGAAACAAAATATCCCCATCTTCCACTGAACATTGGGACAAATGACAATACAAAGCCCCAATTTGTTGATCCCCAAATGCTTCTGCAATTTGAGATGTCAAAGTGATTTTTATCTATTTTTATCTATTTCCCACTATTGCGACTCATGGGATATCCATACTCTTTTGGTGAGGTGGTGTTTCATGGAGTATCCGGTAAAGCCCTGGTTTTTCATGGGATCCACCATGAACATCTCCCGTTGAGCCTCCAACCGCTCCGTAAAATCCATGGAAGGATTCGCATACATCTTCATCTCTGCCATGTTCGGCACGGCGCTTGTCATGTTGCGCTTGAGACCAAAAAACGACTTGCGGGAAGCCACATAGCTGACATAGCTTCGCTGGGTTGGTGGGAAATTTTACAGGAAATCATGTTCGCGATCATGTTCTGTATCGAATAAATTACAGCATTTCCTGTGAACTTTCCCTTCAACCAATTCTGCAAGCGGCTAGTAACTAGTAGTTGCAGAATCCAAACAAGATGGAAACCAGTTGGAAAAGTTGTCCCAGAATGTCCCAGATAGGGTTGAATATGTGAACCACCAACAAGATGCGACTGAACCAACACATGCGGCCAATTGTGGGATACGACTTGGTTAAAACGCCTGAATGACTCTACAACTATAAGATCCTTTCTCAACAAACCAAACAGAATTTATAAACTATTAGATGTTGAATGATTTGAATGGTTGAATTCATAGGATCTCTTGAGCCTGTTTGAATTCCACATCATTCCATTCAACATTCATGAATATTCAATGAACAACAATGCCAAAATGGCTTGATCTTCATTTTTGGGCACCCTATTCCAATAGATCCTCAGCATTTTTCCCAAGTGAAATCGCCAGAACTTGGGATATCCCACCATTTTGAAACCGGATTTTTGGCCGCCCTGCAGTCCACCTCACTCCCACAGGCACTGAAGTCCACTCTGCATGGGTCCAAGGATGGAATTTCACAGGCGATCGTCGGGATACACCTCAGATTCAGGCGATTGTCAGCTTCGTGGCTGAATCAACTGAATTAATTGGCTTTCAACATGGAAACCAACGGAAACCAACCATGGCCTTTCCACCAAAATATCCAAAATCCAGATGTTTCTGATCCATGTCGATTTTGTGCTGGCAACACCCCATCGCTGGGCAGCCGAACCCCCCGAACTGGGCTTCAGTGAAACAGCTCTCGCCCATGATGGAGCAGTTTACCACGGGTTCACCCACGTAACCACTGAGACCTAAAAAGGTGGACAGCTGGGGCTGGAAACTAAGGGGAAGCCTGTGGTCAACTAACATAAATGTGGAAATCTAAGGGTTTCCCAAGGAAAATGATTTGTGCATGGAGTTTTTTCCAATAAGTTATATCCATGTTAATTTGCAAGTGGGGATGTTCGCCAATTTGGACCGGAAAATCGCGCCACATTGAACTTGGGGTTAGCCCGTATGTGGAAAAAATGGGTACCGACCAATTTATGGTACTTAATTCTATTTTCTAAGTTTACCTTACAATAGGGCATACCCCAAATTCTCGATGACGTATGTAGAGATATGGATTTTGCACCATGGTGCACGAATGGTACAAATTCCCACAACCATATCCAATATGAATGATACCAGCTCCACATCAACTTGTCCATTTAAAATCCAGTTTGGATAGGATTGAGCACGCCGGGCACGTAGCTGGGCAAATCCGGCAGGAGTAGCTGGTCAAACTGTTGGACCTCACAGGGATGCAATGCAATCTGAATATCAATCACCATAAGATATCCAATCTGAATATATATATATATATAAACAATTCCCAAGATATGATATATAGAAGTTTAGATTTATGACATATCTCACAATCACAATCTATTTCAATATCTATGAAATCATCACAGCAAGTCAAGAATATCTCAAACCAACTCAGCTCCGAACACTGAGCGGTCATAGCCCGCAGGCAACGTGGTAGGGCCAGGGCAGTCACAGACTGGAGGTGTCCTTGGAAACGTCTGAAAATATGCTCCAAATCCACTGTTTCATCATGTTCCCATAGATTCCTACAGGATATGCCCCATTTTCAGACACAGATGTATCAAGTTGGTCAGTATCACCAATATCTTTCACCGGTTTGTAGATGATTTTCATTGATTTTCCCATATCAAAATAACGACACCTGCCGCGGCCTCTTTTCCTCCCCGAAATCGATTCGCATCAGAGCCCTACCAGCGCTGCCGAACGCTTCCAAAGTTCCGCTGCCTCCCAATCGTTTCACCGCATTTGACGTGGCTGGGAAAGGCAGGAAAAGAGAGGTGTATCATGGTATCCTACGTTTGTATCACCACAAATCATACCTGATTTTCCACCTGCGTTTTCCATGTAAATCCGGTTAAGAAATCAATTGTGGCAACTCAGTTACCCTAGACTGCATTCCCGCAAATTATAGCTTGTCCATTCCCCCGAAACTAAACACCCCATTGTATCCAAATTTGTGTAAATTCATGTAAGCCCCTTATTCAACCATGGTTTCAGGTGCGTTGTTTAATATGAACGGAGGATGGGATCGTTACAATAACCATTGACGCTTTACAATCTTAATCTCTCGAAACTTAGGTAACTTAAAACATTTATGGTATACAACATATATATATAATATATATACAATATCTAACATAATCTAACTTCTGGCAATTTCTGGCACGTGCACAACATGTGGTTGTTGAAGATTTCCTCATTTTGACGTCGCTTCCCGGTGACCGAAAGACGTGCCAGACACCATCCAACGACCTCATCCTCGTTGCGCGCTTCTTCGGAGGGGGTGTCCTCGCGATTTCCGTGGTGAAACATGGTGAACCATGCTGCCCCCCCCAAAAAAATGTGGCAACAAAACGAAACAAACATGGAAACAAACACATCAAAAATTGTGACAATTGTATTGAAATTGAATGATATTGAATTTATTGATGATGGTTCTTGTTCCAATTATGTCCAATTGATCAAGTCCAAAGTTAGGCGGCCGAAGAACTCGGAAGGGCTGCAGTTTTTTTTTTCTGTGCCTTTCACCCTCCTCAGCGATGAACGCCAAGGCAACGAGCCATGCTCTCGGCAGTCTCTTGGTGGACTGGTCCAAAATCCACGACTTGTCGTGTCAAAGTGGGAAGGCTCTCTGATTTTTTAAAATTGGTTTTCTGTCGATATGATCACTGAATATCACTGATATGTGCTGACCCAAATCTTTGTAAACCATTTTGGAAGTTGATGTAGCGATGCTGCAAAAGCTCTTGGAAGTTGATTAGTTTCTGAACTTGGCGGCCTTCCCAGGAAACGTGGATGCTATGTGATAGTAGAGGGGGTTCTCGGTCATTCGAACGAGATCTACAATGAATTAAGACCTAGCTGATTAAGGCCTAACAGCTGACGGTTTGGTTTTACCGCCCTATTCTCTCAAAACATGAGGGATGCTTGAAGCCTACACTTATGCATCTCTCCACGCATTCTCTCAAATCTCGATTTATAGCAAAGTCTCATCACTGATTCCAACAGAAACAACTGAAAAGTAAGTGGATGTACAAAATTGTACAAATCTGATGACGCATAACATCTCAGCACACGAATCTACAAGCTTCCTACAAAGAGTTTCTACAAAGTTCCTACAGCTTCCTCTCACTGTGCACCACCAAATTCGTGACCCTTCACTGGCCACTGCAAAATGGTGATGCTTCCATAGCCACTTGCATAGTCATAGTCACTTCCCAAGCGCCACATAGTGCCACAGAAATCGCTCAACGTGACCCAATCTGACAATCTGACAGTCTGACCCAACAGGATGTGTCTACAGGTCACGAAAGTCGAAGGATCGACGACAAAGTTGGACAAAGCTGTGACGTCCTGGTGACGTGACTTCTATTGACTTCTAATTGACTTCTTATCACATTTTTGTCACATATATACATTTTTGTCACATGTTGACATATCTGACATATCTGATGCATTTTTCATATTTTCACGATGCGATGGGTGGTTCGCAGCTCCAAGTGATTTTGAGCGCGGCCCAGGCCATCAAACCAGTTCGCTTGCGGCCTTCCTTGTCTTCGAAGGCCACCATCCACGTGCCCAACGCGGACTCCCCGACGAAGGCCGACAGCTGTTCCTTGGGCCGGGTGCAGCTGTGGCACGAGTTGAGCCCCGTAAACTCGCAACGGAGATCCGCGCACTCCGAGGTGCCCGACTCCTTCAGCAGAATCGAGGTGCGCGATGGGGCGATCAAACGCAACCTGACAGTCTGACATTTGTCAAAAAAACTGAAAATCTTGGAGCCCCGAAATATCAGCAGTGAGACATATCAGACAGATTAGAACATATATGAACATATTAGATATTCTATTGGAAATGACCATCCCATCTTTTCAAAAAAATCGAAAACATGTGAAACCAGCCCTCAGCAACTGAAAAGGCTGCCAGTTGTCCAGGTCCGCATTCACAGAGACTTCCATACGGGCGATCTGATAACTTTTTTGGTGAGGGCTCTGGTGTACCGCAATGGGAATGTTGAAATCGCCAGTGTTGGGTGGTCGGAAGGTGAAATGCCAATCTTTTGGTTGGAAAACTGTGGTTCCGCAATCCACTGAATAGGTCTCATCATCATCAGGCGTTTTGCCACTCGGAGTGTTGCCAGCCGTGTTTCCAGCCGTGTTTTCAGCTTTGGGCTTGGTCTCCATACCACTGGCGAAGACGTGTTGGTCCCTCCACGTGCCTTGCAACGGATCGCTCCAGAGAGTCTTCGGTGGAAGGGGCTCCCAAGTCTTTCGAGACCCCGGAAGTGCGGAACCAGCTCCAAACATTGGAACCGATCCGCCGGACTCACCTGGCAGCGCACCTGGAAATACGCCCAGAGAGCCACTACCATCACTAGCACCTCTGCTTGATCCACCGGCGAAGCCATTCGGAGAGAGTGTATGTAATCCATGTAGTCCACCATCTGCCCCACCCCCTGCGAAGCGTGCAGCGCCATTGGCAAAGACTTCTCTGGGATCCACCCGTGCGGTAGCCGCTCCAGCAGCGCTTCCAGCAGCGCTTCCAGCAGCGGTGCTGGTGGTGCCCGCGGTGCCGGTGCTTCCGCCGCCGGCGAAGCGTTCCTGGCGCTCGGTGCGCAGGCCGCTGCTCAGAACCGACGGAACGGCAGGAGCGGCGACGGGAACGGCGGGAGCCGTGGCAATGGTAGGGCTGCTAGGGCTGTCTGGAACAGCTGGAACCGCTGGAACAGCTGGAACCATGGCTGGAACCATGGCCGGCGCTGGCACCGGTGCGGGGCGAGTCAACAAGGGACCTGTGAGTGGATGGTCTCCGTGACTCAAATCTCCTCCACCTGTCAGCTGTCACATGTTGTCACGTGATGTCACGTGTAGATGATGCCTGTGTCTTGCGTCTAACATCTCCCCCAAAAAATGGATGCAAGACTCGCAGCAGTGACTTGTTTCTATTCTTTAGTTGCCAATCCCCACTATCTGCTTTCTGTGGAAATTTCTCATCATGGTGGGTCAGAGAAGGACTGAATCATGCCAATCATGAAGACTTTGCGCTCTTACAACAGATTTCACATCTGCCACACAGGCTAACTTTAACTCATGGTGCATAATTGGAGCAACAGTGAAGATTGATCCGAGGAAACGACATGTTTCAACATGTTTTTACATGTTGTTTTTCTCGTCTGCCCTGGCCTGCAAATCTGTGAAGCTTCATTTCTGACTGTCCATAAGGCCCCGCAGTCCAGGTTTCTCTATCTCCTCTCCTGTTTTCCCAAGAAGGAGACAACTGAGCAAACTGGGTTTGAGGCGGCAAAAATGGTGGATACCAAAATTGGCCCGGTGCTGCAGCTGGCCCGTAAAAAGTTTGAGCCACTGGCGCTTCGAGTGCTTCAAGTGGTTCGACAGGTTGGAGCTGCAGCAAGCCTGCGGTCTCCTCCTCCGTCACCGGCACTTTAGAGGCCACAGCATCGGCAACGAACAGGAAGACGTAGAAGTAGAACGAAGCGTAGAACGAGGAGACCCATGGAAGCTGCATGGAAGCTGCGAAGCTGAAGCTTGAAAGCAGCTGCGGTTGACCATAGATTGACATAGATTGACATAGGCTCAAACTCACCCATGGCGTGACTGGCGTGACTGGCGTGACTGGTGTGACAGCAGACGTGAGAAAAACAGACATGTCCAGAAACCCGGTCATCTTTCAGATCTTCCAAAAATGAACATCTGAAATCCCAAAATCCTCACTCCAGCAACTCAGAAACTGCACAACTCAGATTCTCAGAGATAACTCAGATAAATTAGTTATACAACAGCTCCCAACACTGGCAGTTCTGGACCTCCAGAAATTGATGTTTTCCAGGAGGAATCGCCTCAGTCGGAACGATCTGGAACGATCTGAGATCCACAGATGGTTTCGCCACCAACCATCAGAAACAACCACATCTTTTCATCAGAACCAAATCAACTACCATCAACTATAGCATCAACTAGCTTTCATGTATTCTACCATATGTTTTCCAGTTTTCCACCATTTCTGACCCGTTTTCCCAATGTTTTCCCAGGGTTCTTCCACCATCGCCACCGTGGCACCGAAAAGAAGCGCCCGCTGGTGCCGCCCAGCCCTGCATCCAGCGCCATGAAGACCAAAGTTTCGCCGCCGAAGCGCGGCGTCTCCGCGATCTTCAACACGTTTTCCGCCGCAAAGGCGAAGACGGAGCTGAAGGTCTGCGCTGGCAGAGCTTTTCGCTTTTCAAAGTTTTTCAAAGCAAATCATAGTTGATTCAGTTGATGTTATCAGTAATCACCAATCATCCTTTAGGAAGATTTAATAGTAATGATAGCAATGATTCCCATGGAGGTTTTTAGCACTGGGGCACATATCAATCATGCCTTGTTGAGACGATCGCATGATCCGTTTGATTTAAGAAGTTTTGATCCGGATGATACCAGATCTTGCCATTGACGCGTGCGGAATGGGATTGAACCAGCAACCATGCGTTTATCATGTTTGAATGAAGCACTTCTACATCGATGACGAAATTCGGACCTGCTGGAAACAGTGGAGTGTTAGCTGGATATCTGCCACAACTGCCACGCATCCCACCTGGTTTTGGTAGCGAAAAAAGGTCCTGGAAGGGATCAAACCTGCCAACGGTGAACAGGACAGCAAGCGTCCTAATCAAAAGTCATCAGCTGAGTTTGTTCGCAGAAATCTGCTCTGCTGTTAGGATCCAGACCTGGGCTAAAGCAGTTCGCAGTGATGGCCGAGCCCTTCTTCTTCCTGGCGACGAGTTGTGACTGGCATAACAATCCAGCGGCTCTGACGAATTGAAAACTTGAAAACGATCAAAGTATCTGACTAAGTATGGCCATCTCCAATTTCACTCGTATTTTCCAAAACATTGAAACACTATCAACAAAGTTGCCGTGGTTTCACTATGATTTTTCCATATTTTCGCATTCAAAACAATGCCCAAAACTAGGCGAAATCCCAGCATTTTCCGGCCGAAATTACTTAACGGACAGGGCGCAAGCGGCGAGCGAGCTCCAAGGTGAAGAGCACGTTGCAGAGCTTGGAATCTGCAGAAATGTAACGATGACCAGAGATATTGATGTCACAAGTTGAACAGAGACATTTGTAGCTTCAATAGATTGTTGTGACAACATGTTCAGCGGTGTGATAATAGATTCAATGGATTGATATTGATTGCTTCAATCTGAACAGATATAACAATGTTGTGAACATGCGTAGCAGCAAAATCGCAATCAATAGTTGTCCAACAGTTTCATTTTTCCAGTGAACAATTTTCATCATTTGCCCAGTCCACAGTTTCCGTCCCCACCTTTGTAAGCTTTCCCCGCATCAAAGGTGGATCCATCCACCATTCCAACTTTGTCTTTGCCCAAGCCTGACAAATCGCCTCAGGAACGACGATGTGAAAAAAAAACTCCGAAATCAGAGGATTCTTGGCGTTTCATAGTTACGATATACCAGTGGTATAATGAATCACTTGGATATGGCAAAAAAAAATACTGAGCTTGGATTCATATCGTTTTCTGATGTTCTGTTGGTATCAACATCCATTCGACAATGTTTCAAGGATCATCTTTTCATGATCAACATGAAGATATTCGAGCATCTTTCATTTGGATGATTCCTCCAACATCTTGTATCAAGAGTGAGTTCCTTTCTTGTTCATCGGAATTTCATCGGAATTTACCAAAAGACCATCCCCAAACCACATTGAAATCTCCGATTTTCAACTTGGAAGCCATCTCAGAGGCACATGTCCATCTATTTTCCATGGATTTTCCATGTCAAATTCATGGAAAAACATGGAAAACCTGGGCCCCCACGCCCAGGGTCGCCTGCTTCCCCGGATCCCCGGTGGCCGGGTTATGCACCGAGGAGGCCGTAACCACCACGCGAGCTGTTGGGGATAAGCTGGGCTCCATCCTTGGGATGTTGGGATGTGGAGTTTGCTGTTGATGATGTTGGGAAAGAAGATCTTTGATGATTTAAGTGATTTTTATAAGTGTAGAAATGGCTTTGAATGGGATGAATCATGTGGAAGTTGTTGATAACATGTTGTTATATATCATGGTCTCCTAACCAAACAACTTCACCAAAGCTTTGATCCAAAGGTTGCTAGGCTGCTTCCAAGCTGCAAATTCACCAGCAGAAAGTGACCCAGGTGGTTGGTGCCAACTGTCACTTCAAAGCCTTAGCATCTGAAGCATCTGCCATCCAAAGGGTTTTGGAACATGCTGACACTGGGCCGCTTTCACTTACTTTATCTAGAATTATGATGAATTATATCAGTTGAATCACAGATTCTTAAGATATTACGGCAGTTTCAGTCTTTTTCGTGCTTCAACTACAAAGGTCTCAAAGGTTGCTGGGAGCGGAATTTTCATCTCCCCTTGGGACCATCGGGCCTCTGCCTGGTTTCTCATAAGCTTTCCCATCAACAGAACCATTTCTTGGGGCCACATTTACAACAAATCAAGTGGGTTTATCATGGTTTATCACACTTTTCCCCATTAAAACCACTATATGCTGGGAAGATTAGGACCGTTTCATGTCGTTCCTGGACAAACCATCTCCACATACAGTAGCCCTGTCTGAAATTTTATAGGAAATCCATGGGAATTCCCGAAAAAAAAACATGGTTCAACATCAAACTTTCCATGATTTTCCCATCTGCCCAACATGGCCACGTCTTTGGGTCACATTTTCTAAGGCCCTGGCCATCTTCCGTGAACTGTGGCTCCGTCTGATCTTGACCCAGCGCCAAGCCAGCGTTGCACGCCAAAATGTCCACCGGCCTCCTGGGAAAACTGGGAAAACACCTGGCACTTCACCAATGACACCAATCTTTGGGGAAAAAACATGGAGATGGTTCCTATTGGTTCCTATTGGTTCCTGTTCGTCTCAATTTCGTTGAACAAACACAGCTTCAAAAGAACCCTCCCAGAACTTCGATTTGTTGACTTTTCAAACAGGGTCAACCCCCCATAAACAATGGTAAACAATGGTAAACACCTACAAAAACCCAACGGCTTGTGGTTTTTCGACCGTTTCCCTCTGAAAGCGGCTCCTGATGGATGATGTCCACTGTTCCGCGAAGCTGCGCACCGAAGCCAAAGAAGCCAGGTTCAGTTCCAGTGGAACCACCTGCGGCTTCCGGGTTTCAAGGGCCAAATTTGCTTAGCCCTGGAAAAGTATGGAAACCATCTCCTGGAAAAGCTTAGCTTCGTACCGAAAGCTATCAACTAATTGTCAGACTTCAACTTTGATTTTTCAAACAGTTTTAAACCAATGTTTACCCAATTTTTCCATCGTTGTAATGGATGAAGCGCAGCCTGTCCAGTGGCCGTTGTTGCGACATCTGCCACGGCAGTCTTCGCTTTCTCCAGCGTGCGGCCCGTGACATAGACGTCCTGAGCTCCCAAGGGAAGGCGCAACCATGATCTGTGGCTATTTAAAAAATGATGACATGTGATGACTAAACAACGGATCTAGGGGTATATATGGGGTATATCTTTGGACAAACCTACACCATTGACTTAAGTCCATGTCAGTACATCAGCAGAATGTTCCTTGAAAGTTTGAGCAATCCATTCAAAGCGAGCCATGGACATGGCAAACCTTATTCAAGGGTGTCAAACCATCTTGAACCTAGAGATATCTAGAGATATAATATATATATATATAATATAAATATAGATATCTAGGGATTAATCTATGTTTAATTTTGAAGATCTGTTTTTGACCCCTTCCTCTGTTTTTTCCAAGTGGCAGCACCATTGGCCGCCAGAACTCGTGCAGCTTCCAGACCCACACCACTGGTGGCGCCCGTGATGATGGCCACCTGGTCGGGTGATAAATCTATGATATACTGTATAATATATATATATAATATAATATATAATATATATGTAAATCTATATATTTATATATTAATTCATGATGCTAGTTTCCCGATCTTTTGTAAAAGTCATCTGGAAGATTGCATATTGTTTCCCAACAACTCATCGATGTGTCAACCGCGGCCTTCCCCTTGGCGTTCTGCAAGGTTTCCGGCGTCAGCGTCGACAGTGACATCTCGGCGTGCGCCACAGTGGGGACCGTAGGGACCAGGGCGCTTAGCCACAAGCTGCGCCTGCGATAGAAATTGAACCAGGTGAAGCTTGAGGAAAGATGAGGAAGGTTGGAAAGTTCAAGTTCTTGTTTAACTCTTTTGGTTTCAAACCTGGAATTTCAAGGTTTTTTGACATTTTTGACATGAAACTTCATGACACTGACACATGTTATTTTCCAACATCTAAAAGGCAGTTTCTCCACATTTCCATCCTGTCCACTGCCAGCACCGGCGTCTTCTCCGTCGGCGTCTGCGCTGCGCAACGGCACCGCGCAGCACGCCGTTGATGCCACCTGCGGAAATCGCAGTCTGGTGGTCGCTATTTTGGATGTTCTCATATTTCATCATATCTATTTCATCATATTTCATCCAAGCTTGTAACCTTGGATGTGATTTACCACAAATAAAAAAGTAGAATTTGGCTTTTGTGAAAACCAGACATTTGCAGTGCACTGTTGAGTCGTTGCGTCGTTCCCAACGCCTGAGAATGCAACCCACAGCTGCGGCAGACCTCAGTTGCAGAGTCTGCAGGTTGAACAACTTTGCACAAGAAAAGAGTGGCTCGGCAATGGAAAAACCGCTGAAAAAACGGTCTGAGTTTGCAACATTCATGTCCAGTTTCCCATAGAAATTGATCAAATTGATAAAAAATAATGTGGTTTTTACCACTTTGGATTTCCATTGTTTTCACAGCCAAGCGGCGCCACCGATGCACGTTGTCTCCATGTCACCACGGTGGATCGATTCCGAGGATTTCCATGAGACGATGACGGCAGCAGCTGCAGCTGCCCAATGGGGGCCGCAGCCGGGATCAGCGACATGGAAACTGTAAAAGTGCGACGTGGAAACTGAGGATGCTTGGCATTTTGTTAAAAATAATTTTGTAATCATCATCAAAAAAGAAACTGATGATGTTGCAATATGTTGTAATATCTTTGGCCGGAAGACTGATGCTTAAATGAAAAGTCCTATTGGTCATTGACAATATGATTGAAAAAAATGGAAGAATTTAAGCGACCGTGTGGTGGCATGGAACATTTGGAACATGTTTGGAATCAACTGTTTGGAACATCTTTTCTCCATCTATTGGGAATAATCATCCCAACTGACTTTCATATTTATCAACTATATTGCTTGGAACATGGATCAATGCCCAAGTGCTTTTAGAGCTGGAGGGCCAGGCGGCCATGGCATCGCAACATCAACTCCACCAAATCCCAACATGGTGTACTACAAAATTTCTGGGCAGTCAGCGGCAGTCATATCTTTCATAGTTGTTTGTTTCGGTTAGAAACACACGACTTGAACATGACTTGAACATGATATACATTTAATTTATCATTTACATTATAGTCATATTGCTAAATTTCACAAACCAGGTTCTGTGAAGCACTTAAGTTTCCCTAGTACTTTATATATTATATATATAAAATATAAAATAAAAACCTATCGATTCCAATGATGCCATGTGAAAGACCTCAAAGCTGAGCCAACTGCCTTGAGTTACTGTACAATTGATATGTGAAAAAGTATATAGTTGATACAATAATATATGTACAATTGTTTTCACTGTGTGCGTTACAGTTTTGCTGTTTCACAAAATTCCCTGGGATTCCGTGCCACTCCATGACTTTGTTAGGGTCCGTGTTGGTGGCCGAACAGGATGCGAAGGTGCTGTCGCCAATCAGGGCCTTGGAGATCCCAAAAAAAAACAGAGGTACAATAATATAGAAACATGTATTATTAGAGGATTTTTGGACAATATATATGAACCTACTATATATTATACATGTTACATACTACATTATAGTTTGATGAGTGTTCATGATGACATTTAATGTTCCTCAATATAGCTTTAACTTTGGGTCAACGTCCGACACCGATTTTCCAGGGACCCCGACGTAAGGCGCCAAACAGCCCACGAAGCAAAACTGCCCCGGCAGCATCGCGGTGCAGCCCGACAAGTCGTACATCTGGCGAACACAGCAGTGAATGGTGGCTTAAAACGAAATCCACATCTATGGGGGTTGGAGTTAATGGGGGTTGATGGTGGTTAGTGGTTAGTTTGTTTTCTTTTGACCACTGAATGGGTGTTCAAACCATTCACCAAGACTATCTTTCAAACAAGTTTTCTTGTTTTAGTTATTTATTAGTTGCTTCTTGGTGGTTATAATCTTAATATGTCTTAATTACTTTCCAGTCAGTCTCTCCATCACCAACCGGATGTGACTCTGCCGGTTGTACGCAGGTGTCCACATCAGGCATCACGCAGGGAACGATGGGCAAACATCCCGACCTGCAGTGCAGCCAACCTTCCACCTGTGATGAGATTCAATGGATTTCGCCATTTCCGTGGCCAACAAGTTGCTTATTTATCCAAAGTCCACTGGTTTTGGGGAGGAAATGATGGTGCTTTTAGACACATCACCAGAAACCGAGATCTGAACAGTGCGATGATCGCCAGGCAGTTCTCATCGATGTTACAGCTGGCCACTGCCTGCGATGTTTCTTCATGGAAGGGCAAAATATGTTGAGGAAACCTAGCAAAGATGGCAAACAGGATATGTTTTCACTATAACTTTAAAACATTCTTATCATTCTTCATGTCTTTCTATTTTACACGCAAGGTATTTCCCTAAACCTACAGCATCTCTTAGCGGTTTTCGGTAGAAAAGAGCCACCTCCCCACTGTAGCCAGATGCACAGATCCATTCCGGGACTCCAATGCTGATCTGGGCTGCGGTGGATTTCAGATATCCTGACAGGGCAATCGGGGCAATGGGGTCAAGGCTTGGTGAGAAAAGTCTAGAAAAGTCACAATGGATGGGACAATTCCAACAAAAAAAAGGCTTGGAAAACCCATCAAACACACTTCTGATTGGGGAAAATTGGATGAAAAATGACCAATTGCCCCTTGAAAATCAGCAAAGGGACAGATTTCCCGCCTGCGGGGATGGGATCCGGATCACTGCAAGTGTAGTTGCACATGTGCGGCTGCCAAGCTAAGGGATGCCTGAGATACCATGCAGCAGGTCTCTTCCAATGTTTACCAGGGTACACCATGTTTTACCATGGTAAACTCCTGATATTCATCAACATTCCATCAACCATCAACCATCATCAAACATCATCAAACATATTCAAACATCATCAAGCACCATTAACCATCATTAACCATCATTAACCATCATTAACCATCCCAACTATTATGGTGGATCCTCAAAATCTCAACATTGGGATCAACTGGGTGTCCCTGCTGTGGGTCGATATTCAACTCCGGACAGCTTGCGGTGGCAGTGGCAGGTCCCTCTGCGGTGTATGGCCTGCGAACGTCACGGAGATCTTGGGAAAACATGGGAAAACATGGGAAAATGCTGAGATTTGACCGGTGAAAATGCTGAACAACCTATTTTTTCTATTTTTTCCCATTTGGAACATCAAAAGAAACCATCACAGCGTGCGTCACTGGGTTGCCGACAGCTTACACTTCACCTCGCATGTCTCTCCTCCCATGACACCTCGAACATTGCCGGTAGTTTTCATCTATTGGAGGATCATCCAAGTTTATGCTTGGGAAAATGAACAAATTATACAAAAGAGCCCTTAGATTTTGGTTACACAACAATACATCAACACATCCCCGTTTAATGATGGTTAGATCGGCATTCTTGTTGACACAGTGCACACCTTAAATCTCAACATGGAAACTTGAAAGTGATGTCCAAGACATGAAATTACTACACGATATGGCCAGCGGTTGGGGTCCACTTGAAAAGATTATTGTGTTTGGGTTTATATCCCCGCTATACCCCATTATATCCCATTACATTTCCGTGAAATATCTTGGAATATACTAATACTATTGAGATCCAATACCAACATCATCTTATCACAGCAGGATTGGATATCCCAGTAGTATACCCCCTGTCCCATTGTACCATGAGGAGATCCTCACTCTACCAGATGATTCTCCCAGAAACCTCCAATGAGCGGATCGGAACCAAATTTCTCATGAAATTCCAATGATTCTCATAGAAATAATTGCTGGATATGCATAGAAATAATTGTTGGATAAGTGGAATTTCATGGAATTTCTATAATTTCCAAAACTATAACACACATTAACACATTAACACACTATAACTATTGGATATGCTCATGATTTCTCAGTTTTAAGCCGAGCTGCTGCTACAGTTGAAGGACTCGAAGTCGTAAACGCAGGGATCCTCGACCGCCGGAAGCGCCTCGAGAAATCGCTGCATCTCCAGTGAAGAAATGGAAAAAACATGGAAAATCTGTGGCAATATATGGAAATATATGGAAATGCTGTATCATTTATCTGAAAATCAATGTTCATATAATTTCATCTATCATTTCTGAACATATAAATCATATAAATCTATAGTATGTCAGTATGTCCATGAAATGTCCGAATGATTCAAACCGCAAATCTTGGGGCCGGACGCATGGCACCAGCTCATCGCAGCCGGACAACCAGGAGGTCACAGACTCGGCGGATGTCGAGATGGATGGTGAACAGATGGTGAATGGATGGTAAAAATCATCAATTCATCATGGTTGATATATGTTATTATCTGTTGATATTGATTCTATGGCTTCTTCCATGGTTTTCGACATCATGTCATCTATATCCATTGGTCACAAATGTCACTCATCTAGAAACAATGTTCAACAATGAATGTCATCTAATAACCTCATCTGTGAATCCATCGTGAACCCTGGATCCCTGGATCCCACAGCCATCCCACAGCCATCCAAAACGGGATTCACACGCAGTTCTCCCACAAAGTGCAATCCAAGATGGCAGTGCCGGTCTTGGCGCGGAGCTTGGGAAGAAATCGGTGACCCGAGGAAACCAAGAAACATGGAGATTACAGTGAAAAAAAACGGCACTTAGTTCTGAAACCAAGAAACATTGGAATATTAGTTCTGAAATTCCACCAGCAATCTAATTGATGGCATTAATTCCACTGAAAAAATTGCACTGCTTTAGATGACAGATTGCAATCCAAAACCCATGCTGTAAAAAGCTGTCGATCTGTGATCCCCACGTAGCCCTCGTCGCAGCGCCATCGGTTGAAGCGCTGCCTTTCCCTGTAACCTGCCACCAGGATCTTCCCCAGTTCTTCCCCAGACAGAAGGTCTGGTTTCCAGGCTTCACTGCAAAACGCATCTTTGATGACTGGCCAGTGCAACAAAATCCAAGAATTGTAACATCCATCATGGCGCCTGGTGGAACATAGCTGGGATAGGGGCAATCCAAGACACATCTTGGAGCAGGGCCTCAAATGTCGTGGATCATGTTCGGCGAATCTCAGAATCTCGGAAAAAATTAGACCAAATCAGACATTTTTTTCCCCGGTGGATTCCTCAAATTTCATCAATGGTTCGGCGGTTAGCCTCAGATCTTTAGCAGATCTTCTGGGTTTCCGGGCTCCAGAGTGGGATGGCATTGGGCGCAGTGTTATCTGAGCAACAGCCGATCAGAAATGCATCCGTAAATGATGAATTGTTTTGGAGATGTCTGGGAAATTGCATGTGAACATCATCCAAAATCATTCAAAATCCAGAAACCATAACATGTCAATGTCAGCCATGTTTCTGTGGCAACTGGGCTTTCCCAACTGGCAGGACATACAGCGATGGCGTATGGCACAATCTCTCCATAACTGAACCACTCCTCAGAACAGCAGCAGGATGATGTTTGGTCCCAACTCCAATGACATCCTGTAGATACCCCGTAGTGTCTTTTTAGGAGTTGGTGGGCCAGTCTTGAAAAAGAAACATCTGTAGTATACCATAGTATACCACATCATCATGTCATCTATGATTTGTACATATGGCAGCTTACCCCCCTGCTCAACCACCAAATCACCAGGAACAAAAACAGCCTGTTTTTGCCAAGGCGCTGGAATGATGCTGAGATTCAGATCTTCTTCCCAATCGATCTGCGGAAAGCTGGCCTTCTGCTGCATGCGGAAGTGTTCGCCCTGGCTCAAGGCTTGGAAGCCGATGGCATCAACTTGGCGAACATCCCAGTAAGACCACCCCAGTAGGCTGATATCCTCATTTGGTAAACCTCCTACTGGCACTAAAAACGCCAGCAGCACGCAGAAGACCCAACAGGAGGAACCCGCCGTGAAGTTGCATTCCTCCTGGCAGTGTCCACGGTGCCCGAAACTTGGAACTTAAATTCTTTGGCATCTGTGTTTTACAAATGTTGACATATTGATGACATGTTGATAAATCATGGGAAATCACCATTTCATCCACATTTTAGTTGGTAAATTGTTGAGATGTTGGTAAACCATGGTCAATCCACCACACCCAAACCCATCCATCGGTTGACCAAGTGACTGGGATGTAAGTGGAACATGAGTCCACCACGGGTCGCGCACACCTGAAGCGAAATCGATGAACAGATTCAACTGGGAACATCACATTCTCATGGATTACTGATGATCATGAGAAAATCGGCAATAAATTTCTGATGATTGATGATGATTATCATGAATATCCATTAATGTTGATTGACAGTCACTTACTTGATTACGTATTATCGTTAATGAAATGGCAATAGATTACTGATGATTACTCAAGAAATCCCTGTCCACTTAGTCTTGAATCTGATAATTTCCTGTCCTTTTTTGGCAATTCTGCCTCTAAGTTCCCCACGATACCAGTGGCAAACATCCACTCATGGTGATGTTCAATCGACAATCCGAACGGTTTTCGCTACCTCAGCACGAATTACATGTCCCATGGCATCCCGAAATACTGGCCATGTCCAATCATCTTGATATGTCTTGATGTTTTCATCAAAGTGTTTCCCACCAAGCTTGACATGGACATCAGAAGAAACAAACGACTGAATGGCACACCAATCACAACGGTTTGGAGTCAAGGTGCTGGTACGAACACAGGAGATGGCCGGAATTCCTCCCAGGTGCTTCACATCACACTGAGTTGCCCGGATGTCCATCTTCCAAGATGGCACACAACATCAACGCGTCAAAATCTTTCAGCCTATAGCGATGCAACATGACACAAAATCCCATCATTTTTCATCACATTCCCATTTTATGGACAAATACTGGGTATATCCCCCACTTTTCTGATCCATATTCACATTATCCACCTGGAAAAAAGGCTACCAGCTACCAGGACATCTCCAAATCGCAGCCTCCAAAGCCTTCCGCGCATTGCCATTCTCCATTCACCTGCCGCAACCGCAGCTTCTCCAGACACCCGAGCCATTCATGGATGATTTTGGCCTTGGCATAGCCCTCCGGAGTCACTGCTGGGTCTGGACCTCAGATGTTCATCACGTGGCAGGGGCCAGAACCGCTAGGGTTTCCCTGGGCTCATGGCAGCGCAGAGTGCATTGGGGGAACGAATCCACCTGCGAACAAAACTGGATCACCTTGGAATCATCTGATAATCATCCAGACTGAAAGATCTTGAAAGATCTTGAAAGAATCCATCAGAAAATCATGTCATAAGAGAATTCAAGAGATACATTTTTTATCATTCAGGTTTCGTCCGACCTCCACCTTGGCGTTTGGTCGGATGTTGTCCGCATCACAACCTCGGGAATCCATCGATCCTGGGGACAATGCGACCAGAAATCGGAGCTGGGGTCAATGACTTGCCACCACATAGTCACCCACCTCAGAACAAAAACGACAGTGGCTGATGCGACAAGCTTTCGGTTCTGCTTTCTATTCTGTGTTGACATCAACACACTAATCACATCTAAACACACAAAAACAATCAAACAACAGTGTTTCTGTCTTGTTTCTTTTGACGCCTTTTTTTCCGGCACAAGACAGAAACCCTTGTTTTGACCTCTGGAACACATCTGAGTGGCCCGGGCGTAAGGCTCTCGGCAGGTCACATTGCAATCCCTGAGTTCCAAAGATGGGGTGTATCAATGGGTATCCTAATTGGATCCAAATACCATTGATCTTTGGATGAACTTTGATGATACGGATGATATTATCATCCACTATTTGTTGCCATCTTTGATGATTCTTGATGATATTTGATAACCAGTGAATGAACCATACTAGCTATACGTGCATAATGAAACCATGCTGTTTTCTCTGAGCACGGAACTCTCCTGGTAGGGTTCCCTGACAGCCTCGAAACAACCATTTCGCTGACCCTGAAGTCGTTCCGAATCTTCTCAGATCCAGACCCGATTCCACGGCACAGGGATCGGGCAGATCTGGTGCAACACACTGCTGCAATCTCCGACCTCGGAGATAACCCATGGTCCACATGGACCGCATGGATCGAGGATTTCTGGGATCTGTGGGATCTGCTGCACTAAGCTCATGGCAGCCCACCAACTCAGGCTCACGCAAGCACCTTTGGCATCCAATCATTCCGTGGTCAACTGAGTCAGTGATTTTATTGGTGATATCCAGTTCCAATGATTTTTCCGATCAACTCATCCCAAAACACTCTGGGCACAATCAACTATAAGATCTATATAAGTATACTCAAAGTGTGCGGCCGTAATCATCCGTGCTCCATTTTGGATATGAAAATCTTTGGAAATCCATCATATTCAAATATCCATTGGAATTCCACAAAATCGACGAGTACCCATTTTTCACAATCCCCCATGGCCTGTCCAGTGCTTGACAGCGGAGCTCCGCCGTTCCACGATGCGTGGCCACGTTGCAGGTCCATTCCCTCGGTTTTCGTGAAAACATCGCAGAAAAACATGGGACAAATGGCTGAAATCCACTGATTTCGGTATAGTTTGGCTGTAATTTGTGGGTAATTGTGGGGAATCTGTCAACTCTTGGCCAAATTGGCAAAGAAATCTGGCAGATACGACCGTTTTTTTGAGGGAAAGGTGATGAGAAATCTGTGAAATCCGTGAATTGCTGCTTTTGTCATCCCCCCTTGAGGTGAGAACCCATTCACCTTGACATATCCATCTGGCGGAATCGGATCTGGACCTGAAAAACATCCAAAATCACAGCAACTCAGCTTCCCACAGCTGACATCACATGACATCACAAGGCCCTGACAGGTGGCGTTGTCCACGGAACCGTCCCAAAGGGCTTCTTGTGCAAAGTCCGTGTTGCTGGGAGGGCAACCTCAATGTCCAGCGGCTGGTCACTTGTTGATGGGTTGATGTTTTTTGGGATATCTGCCATGATGTGGGAATAGTATGGAATAGTGTCAGAGTCAGGAAAATTTAGCCCCAAGTCTTGGCCGACTTTGGTTTGTACCAACATCGGTCGTCCCATTGAGACAGCGACGCGCCACGGTGTTGTTCCCAACAAAGGGCCTCCGCACGTAGACCTGGACCCGGATGGGAGATGGGAAACGGATGGGGAAAGGCTATGGATCCGGCGCCGCGGAGATCAACGGAGGGTCCCTACCTGGCACTCTGCGCCAGCGGAAAGGTTCCAACAGTCCAGTACCTTAGTCATGAGGCAATGAGACTACCTTGAGGCTGGCTTCATCTAAGATCTGAGATATGACATGATATGACTCAAGAAACTCTGTGTTGAAATGAATAAATGAGGAAGTAGGCCATGGTATGCCATGGTATGTCTTTCAGCCATCTGTTGCCATCTTGTAAGGCCCCAACATCAAACATACACCGCTCCACCTGGTCCAGGTTTCCAGATTTCTTTGGCACAGCTCTCCTAAGACAGGGCTGCACCTGTGGTGGCAAACAGGGCGTCAATGGAACGCAGCCACCCAGGATCACCTCGGACATTGGTGGATCATCCATGAGTTTTCCATGATCTTTCCATGGCGACCCAGCATGATCAGCATGTCCTGTCTGAGATCTGGCAAAACAAAAACTTGTTGACCCAACTGTTCACTCGTGTTCAGCTTGACTCCTATTCAGTGACATCGCTTTGTCCGAAAATGGGCTATACACCCAATCTATGGCTATTCCAATAAGAAACATTAGGTTTTTATGTTCTGAACTTTTTAAACATCCTTGGGAGTTCGGGGTTTTACCATGGTTTTACCACCATTTTGACTCTTAAAGCCACAGTGTTGGACCCACAGCGCCAAGTTGCAGGTTTGGTGCAGCTGTCGCAGCGTTCCGCCACGATGCCGCGATAGCCCACAT
Source organism: Cladocopium goreaui (assembly GCA_947184155.2). Classification (NCBI taxonomy): domain Eukaryota; class Dinophyceae; order Suessiales; family Symbiodiniaceae; genus Cladocopium; species Cladocopium goreaui. The sequence continues at coordinate 41,789 of CAMXCT020001673.1, read as the reverse complement.
CGCAGTGCCAGGTGGAGCTGCTTTGGTCCCAGACCTTGGAAATGGAACAGTTGAGATCTATGGAAGTCACATCTTTTTGGGAGGTTTTTCGGAAATTCGAAAAAACTGATCAAACGAATGAGAAAACTCTTATGTTTGCTTTGGAAAGATGGACGCGAAAGATCGAAAGGCTCTCTGTAGAATTTGAGATGCTGTCTTCCGGTACCAATCTTGCAAACTGAGGCGAAATGGGAATATTCCAACTTTTTTGAAATCAATAAGATGAATTCAGCAAAAAGAGCATCCAGGGTTCAAAGGGTTCAAAGGGAACTGCTGCATAGAACCATCCATGCTTCACACGATGCCCGCAGATACTTATGATCACTTCCACTGCAGAAAACGACTTTCCAAACACCGCGCCAAACACGAAAACAATCAGAGTCCCCAAGAAACCAGAAGAAACCAAACATCATCAAACATCAAATATCGAATATCATCCAATTCCATCCAATTTCACCCAATTTTCCAGGACTTTTACTAACATTTCCAAAGACATCTCCAACCCCCCGTGGTGAGACCCAGTGGCATAGCCCGGTGGAAGTGGATCTGGATCCAAACATCGGTTGCAGTTGCGGCTTGGTACACACCTGCAGCTGAAAAAGTGGGCTTGAGTCGCTTGAGAATATATATTTATGATGAACAAAGGTGGATATTGATCCATTTATGGAGAACATTTATGGTGAAATAATATTTGATCCCATTTTTTTTGAGATGAAGATTTGTGCCCTGAATCAGATGAACCTTTTACACTAATATTTCTCTAACCATCAAAGATCTCCGAGAAATCCGCAGAAAAACCGCACCCTTCGAAGCTCAAGTCGTTGGCCGCGCAGTCGTTGTTGAGATCGTGGCTACAGGAGGTGCTGACCACGCCCATCTGCGGGATGGTGAATGGAAAAAACACGGGATGGAAGGGTCAAATCCTACTGAAATAGGCTTCAAGTTGCTATAGGAAATATGTTTTTTTTTGGATAAAGTCGGAGATAAAGTATAGATGAGGATGAAGATGAATGAGAATGAAGATTCGAAAGTTGAGGTGGCTGATTCTTGGTTGTTGAAATTCTGAAAGCGATGTTTTTTTTATTTGAAGAGGTCGCTTTAACCATTGCATCATCCACTTTGCAGACACCCCTGTGTCAGTCCGTTGACACTTTCTGTTCCTAAAGACTGCCTTTAAAGTAGGGTAGCTGGGGCAAGCTACCACTCTACACATCAACCAGTAACGATCATCACCAAATAAGATTTGCTTCTGAACATAATCCAAATAATTAATCACCAGATTCTATCAGATTCTATCCAGCTATCGAGCTACATCCATAGCTTCCCCCAGTGATGTGCTGCGCCTGGTGCCGGACATAACCACGGGCACAGGTGAAGCTGCCATCCCGGGCAATCGCCTCGGCCCATCTTCGGCCAGAAATCAAGTCAAGGAATCTCTACGTTTCAACGTATTTTTGTTGTTTAAATAGATGCAGATATATGCAGGTAAAACATTGTAAAACAGCACAAAGACTCACCAAAAATCATGGTGTGGACAATCCATTCGTTTCCAGGACATTCCAGGATGTTCCATGTCGCTTCTGAGTGTCCGACGTATCCTTCCGGCATCACGCGTGGAATGGGACAGGCTGAAGAGAGACAGATCTGCGGCGTCCAGTCCACCGGCCGGTTCTCGATGGTGTTGTCCATGGGGCAACTGGCAGCGAGAGTGAAAAGGTGCTGAAAATGGGAGAAGTTATGGATGATTATGGCCATGGTTATGATTATGGATGGTGATGAAAGTGGTGAAATGTTGAAAAGATAAGTCGAAATGGTATGAAATGATATGAAATGGTTGCATCCATCTCGATACTCCGATACGGCCAACAAAAACACCTCGAAGGGTTCAGATATGCTCAGAAATGCTAAGAAATAGCCAACCGAAGCACCAAGGTCACCAAGCTCCTTAGATGTTGGGGGAGACTCAATGACTCCATATGACTCCATATGACTCGGCGCGCCTTGCAATGGTGCTGAAGCCCGAGAAACGAAATTTGCATCGAATCTCAGTAACGAAACACAACTGCCGTGTCTGGTGGCTGAGGTTCTGGGGAAAATCCATGGAAAATCCAACAGAATTTCCCATGAAATGAAGGGAAATCAATTTTCCCATTGAAATTTCCCATTTTTCTCAATCAAAACCAATTTTCCCAGTTGAATTTCGATCGGTTCCCCATCAAATGATGCTCAAAAAAGTTGACGAGATGCCACACAGCTGCCTCCTGTGGGCACCTAAGCTGGCCAGGCATGGGCAGTTTCAACGTGTTTCAATCAGTCATGATAAAGATGTTGTTGATGTATTGGGAAATAATCCATTCAAATCCATTCAATATCTTTCAGAAGAACTGAGCCAAAATATTCTTTCGCAACCACCATCGATAATATAAACAACTAATCATCAGTAAATGACAACTACCACATCATCACCATAATCAACATTCGCATATATACAAGCTGGACAAACATGAATAATGTTTAGAACACATCACCTGAAACCGGCCATTTGGCCACTTTGTTGTGGCGCAATACCTATGACTATGCAACAGATGAAATCCACACGGCATCCAAGGCACGTTGGCACATTCCGAGACATCGTGACTACAAGGATCCGCCAAGGGAGCCTTGGAGATCTGCCAGGTAGGGATGATAGTTGGTGATTTTCCAGTTTTCCTGAGGAATGTTTGGTTGAATGATGAAAAGTGGCAAGGTGCATCATTTGATGCCCAATCCCAAAGACTCAAATTGTGGAGAATTGTGCCGAGCTGCACTGCAGGATTGCATCTTTTTGCAGCCTGTGGGTTTCCAAGTGATACCCCAAAGGTCAACAAATTGCTGAAATCATTTTTTTCCGTTTTATTGACACAACTTTGCCAATCTAATCATCTTTGCCAATATTTTCAAATTTCACCCCCGGATTTTTGGTTGGTTAAAACAGGTTTAGATGTAAAATCACATTTTACCCAATTAAAACCCTCATGTCTGGCTGGTCAAAACATCTGAGACAACACATCTGATGCACCGCAACTCCCGCCATCGCCTCCGGGCACTGCCTTGGTGCCGCAGCCTTCCCTCACCGGGCTGGTGATGCATTGGAAACGGATTTCGCCAGCGTAGCCCAGGGCGCAACGATAGCCTTCCCAGGTCCTGGCCGATTTTTCCCGGTGATGGAATGTGATGGAACAGACGCATCTGGTGAGGTTCCGAAAAATGACTAATACATGATGTATACATGACTAATATATACTGAATTTTCCCGTTTTTCAATGAATCATTTTTTTCTCAGAACAACTGCCACTGGACGCGCGATGTCAAAAATCTCAGGGCCCAACTTCTCCATCCCTTCTGGTAAGGGATTGGGGTCAACGCATTGCCCCAAGACCTCAAGACAGCCGATGTCGGCTTCGATTGTGCTGTAAGCCGGTCGGACAGGCCCGAGTTCATGACGCAGTCAGGCCGTCTCCAGTCCACCATGCGCTTCCTCAGACAGGCAGAGTTTAAACACAAAACATGGAAAATTGTTGGATTACCCATGCAAAATATGTCAGTAATTGTGTGGTTCATCATCCCAACTAGGGTGGAACATGCTTACAATGGTTTGAAACCACCTGCCAAGTCAAAATGGGCAAAGGAACCCACAAAAATTGGAGTATCTGCAACGTGATATTGAAGGGGCACAAAGTCTTTTGTTGACCCCCAACACAAGAGATCATGTGATATATGTTTAGTCTAACAAGAATATCGTTATTGAATTTTTTTTCAAGATGGCCTAGACTAGATGTGTTTTAGGGCGTAAGAACTTGTCACATGCTTAGGTAGCTGTGTTTCCCTCTAGTACAAAGCCTTGAGCCCAAGAATTATGTTTCCATGTTTTCGTATTTTTGATTCTTCGCTCTGCCTTTTTTTGAAAATAGAACATAGCCGTGAAATGAACCTTGAAAAATAGGATAACCTTTAATTTAAGAACATGTTTAACTAGGTAAAAACATGTTTAACTGGAAAATCATTTTTTGCGTAAGAAAATCATCTTAAGTTAGGCAGGGGGTAAAGAGTCAACTTCCAGACAAAAACAGGTCTGACTTGATCTCTCGAGAAACTCAGATGAGGTCTCAGAAAATTTGCTAAATCGCACATCTATATCTATATCTATATACGTATATGTACATATGTGTGTTTATAATCATATATGGCCTATGTGTGCATTGTAACATCATTTTCACCAAGGAACTCTTTGATGTTCTTGTCCGGACAGGTTGCGTCCGTTTCATCCGGCAGGAGGGGCCAAAGGCAAGAGACCTGACATCGAAACCACGGGGTCCTACGGATTCCCATCATGTGTCGATATCAAGGCCTAGGGAGGAATTGGCCGTAGGCAACTGTTGAGAAAATGGTTTTGAGGTACGGTTGAGGTGCGAGGTACCGTTGAGTTAGTGATATACGTTTGAGTATCAGTTGAGTATCAGTTGAGCCTCAGCTGAGCATCAGCTGAGCCTCAGCTGAGGCTCAAATGAAGTTGGTTTTTTTGAGGTATGGTTGAGGTATTTTTATGTTTGAGTTCCGGTTGATGTAAGGGTTCTTACTCAAAATCACCTCAATCTATTGTTTTTTAATGGTTTGAGTATGATTTGAGTAGATTTTGAGATGTTTCTTGAAACCTCAAATCTTACTCAATTTCACTCAGCGCAACCTCAAATTCACTCAAATTCAACCGAATCATTTTTAGAGAAAAAACGGACATTTACTCAAAATCAACTCAAAATCAACTCAATCATTTGGTGGGACTTTACTCAAATGGTAACTCAAAAGAACAAATTCCATAATCTATCTCGATTCAACACCAATTCAACCTTGATGCCAACTTGATAATTGCAAAACAAATCACGTATCGCTGGCAATCGATATTGCAGAGTCGGAATTATTTTTCGTTTCTGTCATCGTATGACGGGTTACAGCAAGTATAGGAAAATTAATCCTTCCATCCACAGGAATGAATTGAAAATTTTACCTTTAAAACTGGAATGATTTGGGACGTTTGCCTTTTAACCTCGCATGAATTCAATAGAAATCCATAAAAATCAATGGAAGGTACAAAAACCGTAGAAAACGAAGGAATTTAAGGTAAATCGATAGAAATGAATGGAAACTATAGACCTCCAATGAATCTCAGAGAACTCAAAAAAAAAACCCGTAGAAATCAATGGAAGCTATGGAATCCCATGGAAATCCAAAGAATTCAAAAAACATTAATAAATAGGAAAATAAATACGGAAAAAAATAAGGAAATAAACAGGGAAATAAATAGGGAAATACATGGGGAAATAAATCGGGGAATAAATAGGGAAATAAATAGGGGAATAAATAAGGGGATAAAAAGGGTAATAAATAGGGAAATGAATAGGGAAATTAATAGGGAAATTAATGAGAAAAAAATAGGGAAATAACTAGGGAAATAAATAGGGAAATATATAGGGAAATAAATTGGGAAATAAAGAGGGACATAAATAGGTAAATAAATAGGTGAATAAATAGGGAAATAAATAGGGAAATAAATGGGGAAATAAATAGAGAAATAAATAGGGGAATAAAAACGGGAAATAAATAGGGAAATACATAGGGAAATAAATAGGGAAATAAAAAGGAGAATAAATACGGGAATAAATGAGGAAATAAATGGAGAAATAAATTGGGTAATAAATACGGGAATAAATGAGGAAACAAATGGGGAAATAAATAGGGAAATAAACAAGGAAATAAATAGGGAAATAAAAAAAAGGGAAAGAAATAGAGAAAGAAAATAGCGATATAAAAAGAGAAATAAAAGGAGAAATAAAGAGGGAAATAAACAGGGAAATAAATGAAAAATGAATAGGGGAATAAATGAGAAATAAATACGGGAAATAAATAGGAGAATAAAAACGGGAAATATAAAAGGGAAATAAATAGGGAAATAAATAGGGGGATAAAGAGGGTAATAAATAGGGAAATGAATAGGGGAATAAATAGGGGAATAAAAACGGGAAATAAATAGGAAAAAAAACTAGGAAATAGATAGGGAATAAAAGGACCGGATAACCCCACATGTCAAGCCTTATGTATCTAAGGTTAATGTAAACTTCGGGGAGGTGTGAGAAGTGAGGTGTGAGAAGTGGACTTGTGATGTCAGGCGTGAGAAGTGGAGGTGTGATGAGTTCGGATGTGATAAGTGAGGTGTGAGAAGGGGTGTGAGAAGTGGAGCTGTGATGAGTTGGGGTGTGATAAGTTGTGATGAGTTGTGATAAGAAGTTGTGATGTGATAAGTAAGGTGTGTGTGAGAAGTGGAGCTGTCATGAGTTGGGTTGTGATAAGTTGTGATGAGTTGTGATGAGTTGTGATGAGAAGTGAACATGTCAGAAGTGGAGCTGTGATGAGTTGTGATGAGTAGTGGAGCTGTGGTGAGTGAGGTGTGACAAGTGGGGCTGTGATGGGTTGGGATGTGATAAGTTGCGATGAGTAGTGATGAGAAGTGGACCCGTGAGAAGTGGAGGTGTTATGAGTTGTGATGAGCAGTGGAGTTGTGATGAGTGAGGTGTGAGAAGTGGAGCTGTTTCTGCTGTGTACTGCACATGCCGCGAGAAAGGCAGCCGCGGCCCAGCGGCAGCCACGTGCGCCGCAGCTCCTCCAGGAGGCTCTGTGTACTGCGCCTGCCACGCGAAACGCAGCCAGGAAGCTCTATGCACTGCGCCTGCCACGCGAAACGCAGCCAGGAAGCTCTATGTACTGCGCCTGCCACGAGAAAGGCGGCCGCGGCCCAGCGGCGGCCACGCGCGCCGCAGCTCCTCCAGGAGGCTCTGTGTACTGCGCCTGCCACGCGAAACGCAGCCAGGAAGCTCTGTGTACTGCACCTGCCACGAGAAAGGCAGCCGCGGCCCAGCGACGGCCATGCGCGCCGCAGCTGCAGCTCCTCCAAGCGCTCATGTGTACTGCGCCTGCCACGCGAAACGCAGCCAAGAAGCTCTGTGTACTGGACCTGCCACGCGAAAGGCAGCCGCGGCCCAGCGGCGGCCACGCGCGCTGCAGCTCCTCCAGGAGGCTCTGTGCACTGCGCCTGCCAGGCGAAAAGCAGCCAGGAGGCAGAGTACTGCACCTGCCACGAGAAAGGCAGCCGCGGGCCAGCGGCGCCCACGCGCGCCGCAGCTCCTCCAGAGGGCTCCGCAGCTCCTCCGTGAGTGAGTGGAGTGAGTGGAGGGAGTGGAGGGAGTGGAGGGAGTGGAGGGAGTGGAAGGGAGTGGAGGGGAGTGGAGG
>CAMXCT020001673.1:0-34333 GCA_947184155.2 Cladocopium goreaui | reverse complement strand
TCGGCCTCGGACTCCGAAATTTCGAAGTTTTGAAACTGCAAAAAGTGGTGAAAAAAGTGGTGAAATCCACACGACAAAATATGACAAAATACGCCACTTTTGCGTGTCAATATGTGTCAATGGGATGGCCTGGCCATGCTTTTGGCTCTCACTTGACTCGCGCACCTCACAGAAAAAAAAAGTGGCCGGGGTTGACTCTCGTCTTTTTCACAGGCCATATTTTCCAACGTTGGTGCATTTCCAAAATATGAGAACACCATAGAACACCTATATCTCCAAAAACGTTCCATTTGATGCTGCCAATTCGACTTCGTGTTCATAGCTCCCAAAAACTCTAAATTCATGTCTCTAACGGTTGGACCTTAAGGATCAACCCCAGTACATGGTGGTTTATTTTGAAGGGTCAACCGTTGTCAACCCCTTCAAAACCCCACAGCGCCTCGGTCTGCGATTCTCTCAACGTCCGCGACACCGACGCTGACGCGGACTCGATGTCGTTGGGTCGGGATCGGCGTGGCGTCCCAGGCACACCTGCATCGATCCAACGAGTTCAGATCAAAAACTGGCTCTGAAAGAAATCTGTCAACTGGCTCGAATGGGAGAGGATGGTTGGATTCACCAGCTAAGCTCATTATTGGTCATTTTTATATATTCTTGTTACTTGCTTTTCATACAACCATCTCATGATTTGCCAACATGGGTTGATCAGCTGGGCTGCACTTGGGCTCCCAGACCCAAGGGTCTACCGCGCTCGGTGGATTCCGACCTGGTGAATCAGCTATGAATCAATGGATCAATGGATTAATGGATCAGTATGAGTGTCCTGAACAGCATTTGGGGACAGCTATCATAGTTTCTTGGAGGGCAAGAGTGGAAAGAAGTCTTAGTTTGACCGCTTAAACTCAAGGAACATTTAACAAGGGCACAGTCATTGACATTTTTAACTCACTTCAATGGGAATCTAACTTGGCATTGAAGTTTTCCATGGCCATTGCCATCGATGACCTGTTTTTCATCATGCAACCAACAGGCTCAACAACCAACAGCCACCTGCAGCCACCTGCAGCCACCTGCAGCCACCTGCAGCCACCTGGCCTCTGGGTCCGTTCCAAACGTGCAGCCGCCAAAGCTGCCTCGTTGAGCTAAAGACGCCCACTTAAAACGATCAAGTCTCCAAAAAGTCCCCAAAAAGTCTCCAAAAAGTCTCCAAAAACCTCAAAGTTTGATGATTTCATACAACATCTTGGCAAAATCAACTCATGTCTTAGCAACATGTGAAGTCTATGGATATAAAATCGAGAATCGACTCCTTGTTACCTCCCACATCATGGATGGTGAGGAAGAGCACAGAGTGAGTATGGACGCGATCAGCATGTTTCCAACTGAAGTTTAAAAAGTTAGTTTTTGAGGGGAAAAGGTTAGTTTCGAAACCCGGGTTTTGGCTAGCTTGGAGGGGGGGGCGGGAGAAACAAACTAACTCTGAGGAAAAAGGTTTGTTTCTGGGGGAAAAACAAAGGTTTTGCGGGGGTGGGGAAACGTTAGTTTCTGGCTCCGGAAACAAAGGTTTGGGCTAGGGAAAGGTTTGTTTCCGGGAGGGAAAAGAAACGTTTACAGGAGAGGTTACGGAACCATAGGGAAACTAAGGTTTCAAAACTAACGTTTCGAGGGCGAGAAACAAAGGTTTCCAAGCCGGAGAAAATGAGTTTGTAAGTTTCCGCTTGCTCCCCGGAGCAGCAGCAGCACCAGGAGAGGTGGCAGCGGCAGCAGCAGGCAGCGGGCGCAGCAGGAGCCGCAGGGCCGCAGTAGCATTAGCAGCAGCCGCAGCAACAGCAAGAGCAGTCGCAGCAGGAAGACGCAGTAAAAGAAGAGCAGAAGAAGAAACGGGAGAAGAAAACTCAGAAGGGAGAAGAAGAAGAAGAAGAAGACGAAGAAAAAGAAGAAGAAAAGGAAGCCGAAGAAAAGGAAGACGAAGAAGAGCAAGAACAACTGCAGGAGAAAAACTAGAATACTGCAGCGGGCGCCTTCTGTTTGGCGACGGCCCTACGTAGCAGGCAGCGGCATGTACGCGGCATTTTCTCGCATCGGAGACAATCGACAAGGACTGCAGACAACAATGAACAGCGAAGAGTAACATCAGGAACCTCGACGTGAAGCAGTTGCCACAGCATGGCGAGGCCGAGATGAAGGGCAGCCCGAAAGGTTAGTTTCATTGCTTTCAAACTAACGTTTCGAGACATAAGTTTTTTCAGACGAAAAAGGTTTGTTCGAAACAAAAGTTTTCCGTGTCCGTGAAAAACAAACGTTTCAGCTTGGCAGTCTGGCAGTTTGTTATTCCAACCCAAAACAAACGTTTTGTAGAATAGTTTGTTTCCGTACCTAAAACAAACGTTTCTGAAACAAACGTTTTCGCAAAAACAAACAAACAAACTAGTCGAAAAAAGGTTTGTTTTTGAGCGTTTCAAACTAGTTCCGACGGAGTTTGTTTTGAGTTTCCAATTTCAAACTAACGTTTCCAAAAAAGGTTTGTTTCGAGCCCTGAAACTAACGTTTTCGCAAGGGAATCGTTAGTTTTTGGAGGAAACATTTGTTTTCTCTTTCCGCTGCTTCCAGTCCCAAGCTTGGACAACACCAAAACATTAGTTTCCGCCTGGACAACAAACCTTTTCTGCCGTCTAGAAATATTTGCTTCAACCAGGAAATAAACATAGAAAACTAACCTTTCTCCTGTCGAAAGGTTTGTTTCCATCCCAAAACAGACTCCTGATTGCATCCCTACTGCGCAGAGTCCATCGATTCTCAACCGACAAACACGGCCTCTGCATCGAAATAGGGCACTTCAATTTCATCCTCCTGAAATTCATGGCACGGGTGGACACACAAACTTGGAATGAAGCTACCAAGCTTTCCATTGTTGCTGCTGAAATCCTCTGCTTTAGCCAAAAAAATACTAATCCCTCAAAATCCAGCGCTTTAAAAAGTAATGTCTCCAGCACTGAATAGCTATGATCAGGGGAACCCTCCATCCATTCTTAGACACCCCAAATACTCTGGGTAAATCATCCATATTTGCTGCTTAAGTCCCCATGATTGATGGTCAGATCACCGTTCTCGTTGGTAAAGCCCATCCATTTTTGGGCCATCCGAAATCAAATCACACGCTCCAACCCACACATTGGTGAAAGATCTCCATATTCGCATGGTTTGAATTTTGAGTATTGATTGATATCACGGATATCCCCATTACTGTATCTTCGTTGAAGTTCCATTCAGTGTGGCAATAAATAGGGACAAATGGGGACACATGGAGATAAATTAGACAAATTAGATAAATTAGATAAATTAGATAAATGGAAATCATTTAGGACTTTTCTTTTATAACTTTCTAAAAAAAAACATGGAACGATTTAGAATTTAGAACAGCGAAAAACTCGTCTCCTGGATCAGCACATGCGTTCGCTTCGACCGCTCGCGGCTGCGCGCCATCTCCGCTGAGGCCGGTCGCTCCAAGGAGCGGCCACGGGTGCCACGGGTGCCGGGGATGTGCAACGGTACCTCGGTCATCCTGTACCACGGATACCACGGGTGCCAGGAAACTCGTCATGTTTCGTCAATGAAAACATATGAAAACAATAGGCCAGTATGTGACACAGTATGTGACACAGTATGTGGCTATAGGTCAGTTTCGTTAATATGTTGATATATGTTGATATAACTCAAGACCTATAGCATCCATGCTTCCAAATGTGAATGATGATAGTCGATGGTAATCCATGATCACCAAATCCTGAGAATATCCCCCAACCGGAACAGGCGCACAACAAATGTAACTCTTCCCATATACACTGGGATGATCATTGAAAATATTGAAATACCCAAGGCGCAAAAAAAAAATGCTCAGTGGCCTTCATTTATGAACTCTCTGGATCACCCCACAAACTCCGTCCTGACGACATCCTCGCAGTGCGGCCACAAAGATCCTGCCGAACAAAAGTGGGAGAAATCTGATGGGTTTTTGTTGGGTGAAAAAATATTGCTTTTCTAGGCTGGGAACCATCTCCGGTCATCAGTTGTGGCCACATGTCTGATCCAAAAATTGGATGATTTAAGCATGGAAAAATATGGAAAAATTGGATGTGCAATCAGCCGCTCCCCATCCCCTCGCTCTGGGTTTCTGCACTTTCAGGTCTGGGCAGACTTGGCAGCTCGGCGCGGGAACCTATGAGGGTAGGGAAAACTGAGCGATTGGAAAGGTGGAGATATCTTTACATTTTCCTACTGCGTTTTCCAATTTTTGGTTCACTAACTCGTTATATCTGTATGGGCGGCCCATACAGTATGGGGTTCTTACTTTGTTGAAAAGGCTGCATGCGTGCGCCATGATTTTGTTTCTGCCTCCGTGTTTGCTTTCCTGGGCACATGCTCGTCTCTCAGTATGCTCTCCCAGTATGCTGCGGATGCTCTGCGCCGCATGACACTTGTCTCCCACTGTTTCCCAGTCCGGCGTAAGCTTGGGCCGCATGGTTTTACACTTGTTTCCGGTTTGTCTCCGAATGCCCTGTGGAATTTTGCGTTTGTGTTCCACCTGTCTCCCACTTTTCTCTCGTTTGTCTCCCATTTGTCTCTCGCCTGTGTCCCTTAAGTTTTTCGCCTGGCTCCTACTTGTCTCCAACTTTGCTGTGGGTGCCTTGGGCACTTCTCTCCCGCTTGTCTCCCAACACTCTGCGCGCGCGCCTTGGGCCGCATGATTTCCCAAACGGAGTCAGTTGAAAAGGCGCACATCATTGAGGCGGAAGAATTCGCCTTGCTTTCCACTGGTTTTTTGTCCTTGTCTGCGGCGGAATTATTTGTTTCCTACTTATCTCTCACTTCTCTTTTGCTTCTGGCTGTCCCCGGCGCGGCAAAAACTACTTTCTTACCACTTATCTCCCACTTGTCCCACCTTTCCCATCTTTCCCTTCCCACCTTTTGTCTCTGTGCTGATTTTTCTAGTCGCCAGCGAAACGTGACAGGGGGGGCGGATGATGATTGGTGTCAGGGCAGATGACTATTGATGTCCACAAGTTTAACGAAATCTATCCACCAAAATCACAAGAAACATATAGATCCATCAACTTCAACCAACAACTGGCTGGTGTTTTCACTCCCCTGAAAGTCATGGGGGATCATCATCAACATCATCGTCATCATCATCACCATCATCATCCCTCATCCCACTAAATAGGGATTATCGAGAAAATACGCCTGAAACTGCCCAGCAAACATAATTTGATCTATGCAGCAACTGCAGCCACCAATTTCGGACCCGCCTCGCACCAATTGTCCTGGGAGCCGTGCCCTGCACAGCCAAAAATTGCGCTTTGCGGCGGGAAACTCAAAGTGCTTCTTCATTCCAACGATTTCGATTTATAGTTTGTGTTTGTTGTTGTTGTTGTTGTTGTTGTCGGATGTATGATATATGATATGTTGTTGGAATCCCTGCGAGGTTTCCTGCAGAACCAATGAGAAACATCAAAATAGCCAGCGCCTGGTCATCCCAGTCATCCCACCGTGAAACGAAGGATGAAGTGCCCCTCTGAAAATGGACGTGTAGCATCCCCCTACTATGGATTGATGACCTATCTTTTGATCTTGGTACAGACTTTGAGCATGGTCATGCCATTGTTATGAAATCTTATTACATTACATATCTTGGCCATGGACAAAAACTGACGAGGGTGGGATGTGAGCATGCCCTGAGATGGAAAATGTTACCAGCAGTTTTCACATGTTCCAGATGCGTCAACCCTGGCACGAGTGGCGCAATGGGTTTGTCAATAGATTTTACCCCTACATGTTGGGGATGGTTTCAAGATGGGAATGACCTGGCATGCTACAACTGATTGGTGGTTCGGCATACGGCCAGTGGTTGTAAGTAGGCACATCTGTACAAAACGGCCAGTGGTTGTAAGACGGCACTTGTGCACAAAAAGGCCACTGGTTGTAGGAAGGCACTTATGCACAAAGTGGCCAGTGGCTGCAAGGAAACACTTTAGCACAAAACGGCCAGGGGATGTAAGAAGGCACTTCTGCACAAAGTGGCCAGTGGTTGTAAGACGGCACTTCTGCACAAACCGACCCATGGATGCAAGCAGGCACTTCTGCACAAAACGGCCAGAGGTTGTAAGACGGCACTTGTGCACAAAAAGGCCGGTGGTTGTAAAAAAAAAATACGTTCATACGAAACGGCCAGTGGTTGTAAGAAAATACGTTTGCACAAAACGGCCAGCGGTTGTAAGAAGGCACTTGCGCACAAAACTGCCAGTGGTTGTAAGAAGGCACGTTTGCACAAAACAGCCAAAGCAGAATTTGTCCTGTAATTCCGGAGACTCATATTAAAGAGCTGCAAATGATGGAAATACGATGAAAAAAGGTATGATGGAAATACGTCATTGTAGCTGGGTCTTTGCTGTGTTTCACAGCACTTTGCCACTCCAAAGTGACATAAGACTCTTAAGGCAGCATCAAGCTATCACTGATCCAAACATCTCCCATCAAAACGCAACAATTGAAAGCCGTTTAAAATTATTAAACTACTTTAAGACTTTCAGATCCCTTATAGATTTGTCGTAGATCCCTCATACATTTGTCATAGTTTCAACAGTTTCGTCAGACCTGCAGCTGAAAACCCCCCATCCCGGGCCATGGCTCGGCCTGTAGAGGGGCACATGGCCATGGCTCGGCGCCAGCACTGCCACCACTTCGCCACTGAAGACTTTGCCCGTCTTCAGCGCCAGTGGTTCCAGAGCTGCCTCCAGGGTGTCCAGCATAGCTCCTGCCAACAAAAAAACGGTTCTATCTGGTTCATAAATGTTATAAGTTACAATAATTAGTTATAATCATGTTAATCATCATGTTAATAATTTCAATAATGTTTTTACTGCGTAATATGTTTATAAGCCAGCTATAAATGGGATAAATCGACGACCACAAGACATGATGCAAAATGTTACAAGTTGTATATCTAAGTATATCTACGTTGTGAGCATTATAAGGCAGTTTGAGTACTGGGATCTACCCCTGGTATACAAGGATTATCAATCGCTTCCGAGTACGGAATTTCCGAGACCGAATGGCATCTTATCCACGTATCTATCCATCAGTTCAATCAGTTCCCCATCTTTCCACCCAAGCTACCTGACCTACCTGACCTACATGCATAGCTATCTACATATACTTACGTATGAAATAAGAGAAACGAGCTTCGGGCAGCAGTCCTGTTTCTTGAGCCAAAGCGACAAGTAAGACAACAAATTGAGTTGTCAAGTGACCTGCAAACTGGATTCCCGGCTTAAACCCTTTAGGTAAGCTCATGCATTTAGGAATTCCAGTCAAACTTCGGATGTTTGTGAAACCAACTACGGGACCCTATCCTGGTGAGCCATGTGCTACTACCAGGTGCATAAGTGAAGTCATATTTGGGCATCCATTTTGGGATTGTTTCGGGCATCCATTTTGGGATTGTTTCACCCGCATCCATTCTTCTCCCCCTTCGCATGTTCTAGAGAGGTCTCTGGGATAGGTGTCTCCAGAGATGGATGCTTGGGTTTGATGCCTAGTAGGTGCAGTGCATGTGGCCATTTGCCAACCGCCAAAGGTTTTGTGAAAGGATCAGCTCGCTGCGACGTAGTCTTAATGTACATCAACTTTGCAATTCCACTGGAAAATACTTCATACAAAGATCCCAGATTGATGCGGTGATGTTTACTGACATGACGCAGTTTCGGACTGTAACCCTGATTGCAAATCGCAATAACGGCTGTATTGTCTTGCATGCAACGCATTTCAACTTCCCTACCATATACCTTCTCAATAAATTCAAGAGTCGGCAGAGCATCAAATACTCCCGATGCTAATGAAATCACCTCGGCCTCTGTAGTCGATCTGCTTGTTGCTCCCTGGCGCTTGCTGCTCCAGCTCAAAGGCCAATAGGAGTTTGGTCCTTCCAAACACAACAGGCTTCCTGACGACGATTTCGCATCTTCAACTGCAGATGCATGGTCGGCATCTGTATACAAGACCAATTTGAGGTCTTGTTGCCTATCTGCAATCTTTGCACGAAGTTTGAAATCTTTGGTCGTCCACAGATAACTCATGAGTCTGTACAAACGTTTGTCGTCTGCAGTGCTCCAGCATGTTACGCGACGAGTTAAATCTGCAATTGCCTTTTGAATGTCCGGTCGGCAGAGCCGGGCACACCAGAGAATTTTCATAAGGACTCGGCTGGCTGTTCCAGATAATTCCCCACGGGACTCCCATTCTGTCAATGGCAAACTTCCTTCAGGAAGATACGGAGAGCTTGCTTCTTTCAAGGGCTTTCCGGCCAATTCAACATAGAAATCACATGAAGATTGGATGAAGTCTACCATGTCAAACTCTACCTCAGTTGAATCTTCATTATGATGGAAAACGTGTTTTCTACCCAGACATCGGTCTACTTCAGTTGGTGGTTCGATTTCCAAATGACTGGATAAAGTCTTCCAAAATTCTGCATGAAGATGTGAGGGGCCACTAAGCAAAACATCATCTACATATAGAGTGAGTAACAAACCATTTCCGAATGTCCAATTTGATTGGTTATCTTGGTCTGGGCTACCACCCATGATTTGCATCACCTCCCGGAATCTGGCATCCCAGTGAAAGCCGCTTTCTGGATGCCCGTACAAGGCTTTGTCCAGAGGTGCAACTGGATCCTTTATGTGCGAGTACTCCTTCGGAACTAATTCAGGTGGCAGCAAAACCCATGTGGGCACCTTGGTTTTTAACAGGCTCTGTGTATATGCACGCACAACATCACTTTGGGTGCTTTTGTTCCCTTTTAGGGCACCATAGCTGAGGTTGAAGTTTATTGCGGTTATTCCAGATGGATTGACCTTAAGTTCTTGAAGAATCGCTATGTTGTTGGACTCATCAACTATTTGGTCTCCCCTGAAAACAACCCTTGCCTTCAACTTTCTCAATGTTGGACTTTCTGCGTGCTTGACACTGAGTATTGTCTCTTCCCAAGTTATATTGCTTTCCTGATTTCAAAAGTTCTTCTTTTGGGATTATTTTATCGCACAACCAGACCTCATTAGCAACTAAGCCATCCCTTTCTTTGGCAATAGCTTCATAGGCTCCCGGATGTTTGCTCCAGTCTCTTCGGTCGATGACTTGGTGCACTCCTACAGGGACAGATCTTGGCACATGTTCGGACTGTACAAAGGAACCGTTGGCATGCATGGAACGCTGGCATCTGGATAAAGGCTATTCGAAATCACTTGGGCCATCTTTTCTGTGTAGAAGGCTGATCGTGAAGTCTCTGACCCTTCCAAAGGACTATGTTTAAACCCTTGTGGATGCTTACATTGGTAGCCTCCAAGATTAACTGCCAATTTCATGGATGTTGTTACTACTCTCCATGTCTTTTTATGTGGTTCCCCATTCTTGTCAACCAATCCTAGTGCACATCCATTGCAACAAGTTTCGTACATGTTGTGGCGTTTGATGAACCTCAGCAACGCTGGCAACGCCCAGCCTTCACTTTGCTTCGGCCATTCAAAACTAACATGACCCCCGTTCGCAATGACATTTTCTGCCACAAGAAGGAAATGCTCCAACAGCTTTTTGCTTGTTTTTCTTTTCTTGGCCAATTTGATCTTGTACTTTTTGCCATACCTATGCAAGTTCATCTTTTGCCATGGTGACCATGGTCCGCAGGGTATACTTGCCCAAAGGTCTGCCCCCTTGAACTTATTGGTCTGGTTCAAAAGGCTCGCAATTTGTTGAGGATCTTCAAGGTCAGTTACGTCACGACTAAGTCTGAAATGCTCAAACCCCCTTGATTGGTTAACCTTTCCCAATGTAGAGTCTTTGCTGCAGCAGAACTCGAACATCACCGGCTTCTTTCCTGACCGGATCCTGCGTTCTTTTGGCGGGTTCAATGTCCTTTCATTAGCTATAACTGCAGGGACTGGTGATAAACCAAGAATGGATGTGACAGCGTCCAAGCCCCTTGATGGTTCGGTCTGGACGTTACATGTCATAGCCATGATCCTAGCTTTCACATTGGTGGACTTCTCCAACGGATAAAAGTACGTGACACCTGTCCAACTTTTGGATGAGATCCTACGGTTTGGTGACATTTCTTGCCAATCATCACCAAAGGTAGACGTTTTTCCACGACAAGACTAAATTGTTTCTCTTTTTGAGGACACTTCATTTACTTCGAAAGGACAATCATTGCCAACAGGCGTGAAAAGTCTTTTTCGAGGTCGCACATGAACCCGCTTCCAAGCTCCCTTTTGATCGTCATATGCCCAAGAGTCATTTTCATTTTCGGGTTTTGCCTTGCCCGCACGAGGAGCCAAGTGCTTACTCTCGCGCGGTTCGGCTTCGACGATGGGGATGTTTTTCAACTTGGATTTCACGGCTTCTTTGAGTGCAACATGCATAGAAGTATCAACAATTTCAACAGGCTTTTCTTCCTTTTTGGATTCGGCTTCTTTGCAATCTTTTCTTCCTCCAACAACCTCCCAATCCTAGCATGACATTCATCAGTATGACGAACACCCTCAGCTATCCTTTCACAACCTTTGCACCCAATGGTTTTCCCAAAGCGGATGCATCGTTCAAGTGTCACATAAGCCTTACGTTTTCTTTTGACGGGGCTTGGTGCATTCTCATCGAACGGAAGTGCGTCCCTTGGCTCGATCTTTGGCAAATCGGCTTCTGCGCGGAACAAGGACAACTGAGCATTGGTGGCTTCTTCAAGTGGAAAAATAAACACTTCAGGCATTACTAGTTCAGAGGCATACGCTTGGATAGGTTTTTCACAACCCTTTTTGTTTGTGCGAACGGCTTCATAGTCCAGCACTAAATGCACTCCCCTAAACTTGTACCCATTGTCAATTCTCCAACCACAGAAGATACCAGGATATGTTCTGGGATCGAAAGCTGGCAACTCACGGTGCTTAGGAGGTTTATACCAAACTAAGGCTCCATACGGAATTTTGTACCCTGTGAATGGTTCCCCTGAAGCAACTTCAAAGCAAGTTTTGCCCTCTTTCAACTTTTTGGCTTCCGGTGTTTCATTTGGGTGCACCGGACATGGAGTGGTGACTGCATGCGCTACACAAAAGTACTCTATGCTACGCGGCCAAAATTCATGTGGAAGTCCTGCTTTCAATTGGACGGCATGAGTGCCTTCTTTGATTCTTCTGATCAGGCTTTCAAGTTTAGCATTATGATATGGATCGTTTTCGATCCCAGGCTCACTTAACCATCCAAGATGCTCGACAGCTTTTGTCAGCTCCTGAGCACAATCGGTTTTGACTGTACACGAGGATCGGGGAGAAGCTTTCGTGCCTGCGAATTTCTGCAATGCTAAGATGTTAGAATCCGTGTCGCGGCTGAGAATCCGTGTCGCGGCTGCTCATGGAGAAGGCTCCAATGCATCCTGAAAACTCATCTAAGCAAATCAAACAAGCTTGCTCTCCACCTGCACCCTTAGTCAAATCCGACCCTAGGATGATGTGATCTGCCCGCATCATATGCCCATAGTGTAACGGAGGTACTTCATCTTCGTCAGGTTCCCCCCTTGACCTATGAACTCGTCCTGTCATTTTTGATCTTTGGCAAACCAAACAATACCTATTTTTGGGAAAGTGGCTCAACTGATGCTTTTCCGATTTGGATTCTTCAATCAGGCGATCCCTTAAAGATGGTGTCCATGGATTAGCTTCTTCATCCTCCTCATCAAGGGGCTTATCCGATGGTTCCATACTGGGTTCCTCGCACAACATGATTTCATCTCCAAAATGCGGAAGGTTTTCCGGCTTCAATTTAAGACCTTTATCACTCCCCTTAGGCAAGTCTGGTGGTGCAACAGCCTTGGGCGGCTCAGGTTTCGGCAAACCAGGTAAATCAGTAGGAGGAACAACCAAATCTTTGGGGTCTATTCCAACAACTTCATCTACGCACCTCATTTCAGGGATATCGTAGTATGCTGGGTCAACCCTTTCTGACTCGGCCGGCGCTGCACCTACCCATTCACGAACCACTGGGACGTTCTCCCTCACTTCAAGAGGAATCTTGGCACTCTGAGGACAGAAGTGCTTCAAGTCGCCCAAACAGTCGGCACGGACAAGATACGGAAGTTCGTCCGGCAGCCATACAAAACCTCTTTTGTGTTGATTTACTTGGATCCCCAGCGATAAGGCATGAGGACATGATGCCAATGTGTAGAAGGTGTTTTTGCCACTTATTTGCCCCTGAAGTTCTATTGCACTTGATGCTTTACGTTCCCCACCCCCGGTCTTAAAGATCAAGTTTTCTGGTGGGTCTCCGATGCATGGCAACCATTCTTCAGGCATGGACTCCTTTGACAGCAAATTTCTACCGGCACCTGAATCCAGTAAGAACTCCATTTCAACGGGGTTCGCAACCATTGCAGGGGTGCTAGAATTATCCAGTTGACACATCTGATTACAGCATGTTATGGCCGTCATGATGGTCGTTACAGCTTTGGCCAGCAGATTCATGCATGGGAGCTTAACTGAACTTCTAGACACCTTTCTACAAACTTTCTTGGCTTGGCTCAGGGCGGCGTTTGCCGTGGGAATCGCTGAGAAGGCTGTGGCTGTCGCTGCGGCAACTGATGCGACTCCGGCATTCTGGCTTGAGGTGGGGGTGCTGGACTTTACTCGAGGTTTGTTCCCCTTATACAGGTTGGACTTGTCATGCAAGTACTCGCAATTTGCGCCTTTCGAGCAACTGTCAAACGCGAAATACCTACATGGCATTTTGGCTTTCTGCTCTTTGGTGAGTTCTGGCCTGTCCCCTTTATCCTTTGCACCTTTGCCATCCTTTCCTTTGCCTTTGCCTTTTGTTGCAGCTGCGGCATCAACACTTGCTTCTTCCTTCTTTTTGTTTTGAGTTTTTGTTTTGCCATCAGATTTTGCTTCTGGCTTTTCTTTTGTTTCTTTCTTTGGCTTTGATGTTTTCTCGGGCTTTTCTTTTGTTTTGGTCTTGGGATCAGCTTGAGCACCTGAAATTTTGCTTTCCTGGCCTCCTACAGTCAAGGCTTTGTCGACTGAAGTTGTGTTGACATCCATTTGAGAGATCTCAATTGCTTCAATCATCTTGCCGTAGAGCCATGTGCTCGTACGTTTGCTGCTCCCTTGACGAGCTTCACGATACTTATCAATAGCCAAAGCCATTTTTGGATGATTTTTGAGATTTTCAAATAGCAACGATTTCAAGGAGTTCTCTGGTGGCAATTCGGTGGCCTCCAAGGCTCCGTAACAGTAGTCGTAATGCTGTTTGAATTCTTCCAGTGCTTTGACATCATTGCCTCCCATTTTGAGAGACAAGAGGTGATGCTGTGACAGCGCAGTTCCTCTGTCACGATCAAGTCGAATTTTTTGGAAAACATGCCATAGCAACATTTGACCTTTTGGCTGCTTATTTACAGCTTGAAACCTCTCCTGAAAAGTCTGGAATTCCATAGCGAACTTTGTTGATTTTGCTAGTTCAAGCATTTTGGACCCCAGAATTCTATCCAAGATTGGGTAGTCACCAGATGAATTGAACTCATCCCCCTTTTCCGAGGTGTTGCATAGGCTAATCCATTTGAAAACTTGACTTTCATCATTCTTTGCATATTTACAAATGATGCTAAACACTGTGTTTCTAAAGCTCCTACACCTAGCAGCATCGGCCGGCAAGGGCGGTAGCTTCATTTGATCGTAGTATTTGACTCTCATGGTTTTCTTTTCGATTCTATATGGATCCCTTTCTCCGCTTGAACCAGTGCTGGAAACACCATCGCCTAAAGGGGATTCTGGACCTGACGGTGGCCCGCTCCCTCCAGGCTTGCCTCTTCCGCCCTTCTTGGAGCGTGAGCTGGACGAAGACGATGATGGCCCGCTTCCTGGTGGCGACTGAGGAACCCTTGGCCGCTGATCCGACTCATTTGAAGGCGGTCTGCGTCCATGTCGATTTGACTTTTGAGAGTTAATTTCATTTGCTATTGTTTGCACTTGATTTGCCAACTGTTGGACTTGGATGCTCAATGCCATGTTCTGATCACCTTGAATTTGATTCCCTACCTGCCAGTTCCTAAGAATTTCTGGAGGCAACATAGGAGGTGCCAAGTGCAACTCTCCTGAACACTGCCCTGGGGAAGGTGCCGGGCGCAACTCTTCACCAAAGAATCCTGAAGCGCGGGGCACAGCACATTGCGATTGACCGGTGGGACCAACTGGAAATTCCGTACCAGGATGGCTAGATCTCGGTGTGGCTATGCTCCTTACTATGGGACTCACGGCAAATGACTCAGGAATAGACGTACATGGCATAGGCTGAACTGAACTTTTAGGCACTGATGACGACGAACTTGATTCACCCAATTTTGGTGGGCATCTCAGATCCATGATTGGGTTCCTTTTGGCTTGGGCTTCAAATTGGAGGGCCTCATTTTTGGCATTAACTTCGAATTGAAGGGCCTCATTTTTGGCATTAGCTTCAACCTGAAGGGCCTGGAACTTCGCTGGGTCCGTTTTCTGGACTTGTAATGCCCGAATGATGTTATTTTGATCCTTTATTTGGTTCATCATAACGTCCATTTGACTCTGCATCTCTACCATTTTATTTTGGGTAATTACCAATGCTTCATGTTTTTCTTGAAGTGCACCGGCAACATGAACAATTTGTTGGGATCTTTCAGCTAGCAACTTCTTAAGGTGCTCAATCTGTCCCTGACTATTCACAACTTCCCGCTGGGCATTTTGGACCACCCTGGAGGATTCTTCCTGGGATTGGGTTACCCGCACGGTTGCTTCATCAAGGGACTGCCTAATCCTATCACTGGCTTCAGCTTCTATGGCTTGGACCTGCGACTGGAATTGATTTTCTAAGGCATTTATTTGTGACTGAGCTTGGGCTTTCGCAACACAGGCATATTGCATAGCTTGGGAATTGGCATTAGCTTCAGCGGTCTTAGCAAATTGAAGGGCCTGACTCTTGGCTTTGGCTTCAAATTGAAGGGCCTCATTTCTGGCATTAGCTTCAAACTGAAGCGCCTGATTCATGGCGTTTACTTCAAATTGGGACACATACTGAAGGGCCTGATCCCTAGCATCAGCAACCATTTGGTGAGCCTGAGCTACAACCAATGAGCTAGCATCCAACAAATTGACTACCCTGGCATTTGTGAATTGCAAAGTCTGATTGTCTTGGACAGTGACATTACGTGCATCGATATTATGGACTGCTTGGTGATACTCATAGCTGTGCATGACTGTTGGTTGTCCCTTAGGGATGGATAGACCCGATGACGATGTTTCTGTTGACATACTCGAGTCTTGGATTGGGGTAGAAACAGCTTGGGCCAATGGTACACGCCCTGGTGACCCTTCATCTGCCAAATGCTCCATGTTTCTGACGCCTGGGCAAATGATCGAGCTTCAATGCTTGGCAATTGATCAGGGGCGTAGGAATTCTCCCAAACAAGCCTGAACAGAGTGATCAGCAAAAAATTTGGCCTGCACGTACTCGTCGCAGCCCTCAGATTGCCTCTTCCTCTTCAACTTGATATGGACTCCCTTAACCTCTTCTGGATCAAATGTTTGCCGCAAATGCTCAATGATCTCTACCTTATCGTCCACAAGAATTGCTGTTTCGCGATCTCCTCGACGGTCTCCGAGCGAATCAAGAAACGTCTGGATCACTGCAACCTTGACAAGTGGCTCACGTGTAAAGATTATCCCTGAAATTAAATCCTGGGCTTCAGCACGGTTCCACTGTTGAACGACTGATTCCAATCTTTCGTCTGAATGTACGTAACTCAGAACAAAAATCCACCTCTGCTCGGCTGAATCCTCTTTCAAGTGACGAAGCACCTCAAGGTTCTGCGGAGGGATTCTTTCTGTAGTCAATGCACACTCTTCCCAATGTCTGTCTAGGACCTGATGATGATCCACAAACAAAAACTTGGCTTCGGATACCTGAACGTGAGATAGGGCAATTCGGCCTTGAGGCCTAGTAAGTAAAAAATCACCGCCGTCTGTTGAAATGTATGTACTGACGGATTCCGGTAATAATACCACTATGTCCTCTCCCCTCGCTGCTGTGGCTACCCGATCTGCTTCAGCCAATTGCGCCTGCACTGTTGCGTCGACTTGCACCCTTGATCGTGCCAAAAAGTTGAACGTTTCCAATGCTGAAAATGAACTTGTCGACAAGTGTGGATGGGTAGGGGACAGATATCCGAGTCGTACACCTTCTCGGATGAACGCAATCTTTTGCGCGTTGCCCCTTTTACCTCCCCTTGGAAACCACAGTAAAGAGTGCAATTCCTCGTACTCCGGGTGCTCGGGATCGGCAGGTTCAGATGTTGCTGCGTCCCGAGCACCCGAAGAAAAAGCAGATGCTATGGCTGCCGCGAAGAAAGCCTTACGGCTGATAACCAAGAGAAACGAGCTTCGGGCAGCAGTCCTGTTTCTTGAGCCAAAGCGACAAGTAAGACAACAAATTGAGTTGTCAAGTGACCTGCAAACTGGATTCCCGGCTTAAACCCTTTAGGTAAGCTCATGCATTTAGGAATTCCAGTCAAACTTCGGATGTTTGTGAAACCAACTACGGGACCCTATCCTGGTGAGCCATGTGCTACTACCAGGTGCATAAGTGAAGTCATATTTGGGCATCCATTTTGGGATTGTTTCGGGCATCCATTTTGGGATTGTTTCACCCGCATCCATTCTTCTGAAATCGGTTAAATTGTCTATGTTGGAGATGTGACTCTCTTGGTAGGTGTCCAGAAATGAGTGGACTTTTGTTCTTGGAATCACCGGACATGGGGACCGCCACTCCTGGTCGCAAGCATCTAAGCTTCCCATAGTGCCGCCATAAAGGCAGGGAGTCAACCCTTTGCCGCTGGGACTTTTCTGTGGAGTGGTGAAAGATGTGAAAGGTTTTATTTGGCTGTTGTGCATGTTGTGCAACTCTGGAACAATCACGTTATTTTAGATGTGAAACTATGATTTCGTGGGACTGTTAAAATGATGCGATAAGCATTTTGGCACGTGTGAAACAAAACAGCTTCCGGCCAGCATCTCATGAGTCAAACCAAGCAGTGCTCAATGGAAAGTGCATGCTGCACTCAGTGCATCGTCCGCATCGTCCGCATCGCGCATCTTATCGCATCTTCGTGTGACCTTTTCTCGTTCCTGTCCTACCTAGCAAAACGCTCTGTCTGCCTGTCTTGTGCGTTTGGCATAAGATGGCAAGCTTCACTGTACAACCGGAAATCTTGGGTAACACGGGAGCCTGTGCACAAGTCACTGACAAGTCACAAGAAAATCAGGTCTTCAAAATGAGGTCATCCGAGCAGTTGAAATAAAAAAAGCATCTAAGCATGAGCAAATTCTTCACCAAAAAAGCGGAGATGTATCTGATGTCCCCACGACGGGTACACGGGGCCTTTTGCACAGGGCTTACGTGGGCTGTGAAACTGACGATGCCATCGCTTGGTTCCATATGTCGAATCATGCCCACGGCCATAAAAACAACCAGCACTTTTCAAAGATTTCAGCACACGGATTCAGAATGATTCAGAATGATTCAGAATGATTCAGAACCACTTGGAAAATGGCGCTTTCTTTTACTTGTGAAATTTGTGAAGCGTCCGAAGCCACTCAGTTGTGATGCTTCTTGATGCCACCTGCAATTCGGCGGTCTCATATAGGAAGTGCAGTAAGTGCAGTAACACATGATCTGCTGATATACGATCGATACACATTTTAAACGACACACAGCTCGTCGTGCCCAGCACAGCTGGTCCCACCTCTGACGGCAACACCCTGAGTTGTCACGCCGCCCGCGGTGGCATGCAGGTCGGTGCATTTCTCGATGCTAAACTCCTGCAGAAAATTCGAAAAAAATCGAAAATGCCCAATGAAGAGGGAATATCTTAAACATATCTTAAACATATCTTAAATTATTAAACATGTTGGAAGTTCTTGAGACTCCTATAGGGCCACTTAGGAGTTACTAACCCCAACTCTGCGACTTGGGGGCCTAGTGTTTTTTGGGGGATCCTTCAAGGGGCCCCAGGATTCACCAGGACTCTTTGGAATGCCCAGAATGTCTCGCAGCTTTACAATTCCCATCAATTCCCATCACTGATCAGTGATCTCAGGGATCTCAGTGATCTCAGTGATCTCAGTGATCACTGATCAGGGGGCTGTCGGAATCAGTCCTCCTTGGGATGCTTCGATTCGAAATGCATCTGCATCGACTTCCTTACTTCCGTAACGGTGTCACGGTGCTGAACGAGTCACCCCTGGGCACAGGCCAGAAAGAATTCAATGCTTCCTGTGTTTGGGTCTCCCATAGATTCTGTTGGAATCTATTGGATATATCCTACCACACAGAAAAGAAGGAAAACATAGGAAAACACAAACCCGTTAAACCCGTTAAACCGGTTCAACCGGTTAAACCGGTTCAACCAGTTAAGCCCGTTGTATCGGTTTATCTTCCTCTCAAAGGCCACCGTGTTGATCTCGACCAACTCACGGTCCCAAAATGGCGCCAAGTGGCGGGTCCGGAGCCGCCTGCATGCAGATATGGCACTTGTACTTGGAATGCCCGACAGAACCACCCGCTCGGTCCTGCATCAACTGAAAGCAACAAGCAATAATAAGCAATAGCAAGCATCCATGGAATCCATGTCAAATCATATCCTGTGTAAATGATACACATCACCTCAAAGAGACATACTGCATTATACTGGATGATATGTTTCATGATATTTCTGCGTACAGTTTGGATCATCCGTTGATGCTGCTAATCATACATCAGCCATACATCACTCCCAGGTTTTCATGTGCTACGTTTCTGAATGTCATTCGTATCAGATAATCAAAATAATCAAAATACATCAAAATACATCAAAATATATCAAAATTAACAATTTTTTACAAAATTACATCTCTCCACCATTCTCCACCACTGTTCCCACGGAGCTGCCGCGCTGCGATGAGCTGCGCACCTTCTGCCCTTGCGAACCGCCTCCACGATTCACGGTGGCATCCTTCTCCTGGAAGAATCAACGAGAGAATACCCTGGGAACCCTGGGAATAGAGATCCAGAGATCCATCATGGATCCCATTGACTTCTTCGGACCAGCTTCAACTCTCAACTGCGTGGTTCCTGCTGGGTTGTTTTTCTGTTCAAACATGTTGAGACTGCTGTGGACCAGCTCATGAATGCCCCTCAAGGTTGGACGAGCATCCATCGGATTCCAAATTTTCATCATGCAATTCTCAGCAAAATGGGTACAGCTACAAAACTAGGAATAACAAAGAAATCCGGCCATGCCCAGGTATCAAACCATTCGGGAAATCAACTCATACGACCCATGATATGAAATCAGGTTCACTCATCCATTTGAGCCTCAAAGGCTGACATCCTAACCCTCTCAGCCCTCTCCTTCTGCGCCAACTCTTTGGCTGTGTGCTTGGTGGGTTTCGCCTTGCCACCCATCGCCACGTCCTGGGACGGTGGAAACTGACGGGTCTGTTTAACATCATGGGGAAATCAACCATGAGGAATCCCGCTTCATGGGATACCTACTTGATATATCTTGATATGGGGATAGAATTAAAGATTAAAGGGATATTGATGGGATTTATAACCAACAAACCCAGATGGTAATGTTGATAGTCGGCAAAAATGGGACAGGTTGTTCTTGTTGAGACAAAATGAGGAGAAACTGTAGATGTTGCTGCTTTAGATTTGTTTCAAGTTCTTCAAAGATTGTTGCTGTCGTGCGTCGCTTTCGGAATCTGAGTCGTTCCTCTGGAATTTCACGGTCAAATTTGGGCATTCGATTCGTGCAGCAGTGTAGCGATTCGATCAGCTGTTCTAGTTTGTGTTTCGTTCATCCTGTGCTGGATCAAGATGCGATCAAACAAAAATAAACGTTCATACATACTCTTCAATATCTTGAGTACGCGCATTAGAATCGTAAACCGCCACAAACGAAAAAAACTTCTTGAAGTGCCAAAAGCTTTGGATTTCTCTTTTCTTCTGTCAAAAAAATGCAGCCCCTGACCATCGGAGGGTCTTGGCACGAAAATGCAATGACTCAATTTGTGTGTCCCATTAGTGCCCCAGGTTCCCATACCCCGTCTGTCCTGGGACTGTGCCTCCGCAGATCCCCGCTGGGAGCCATAAACAGCAGGGTGCAGGCAGTGCAGGACCCAAACCATCTCAAAACATGGAAGCGCACGCACTTTGTGTCACTTTCATCAATTTGACCTGATATTTTAGATATCATGGTATTGACTCGGTATGACATTCATTTTTGGACCATTTAGATCATTTAGATGTATGTGGATGCTGGATCAAAACCACATCTTTATTTTGAGGCGGG
The DNA here is from genome assembly GCA_947184155.2 of Cladocopium goreaui. NCBI lineage: Eukaryota > Dinophyceae > Suessiales > Symbiodiniaceae > Cladocopium > Cladocopium goreaui. The sequence continues at coordinate 13,881 of CAMXCT020001673.1, read as the reverse complement.
AATCAATGTGGCCAATGTGGCAACCCCTGATGTTGGCACATCACGCGTGCAGCAGCGAATCTCTTGCGCCGCTCGTCAAACGGCCAGATTGCATTCATCAGCTGAAACAGTGCGGCTCAAGTGGTTCAAACCACTCTGCCAGCAACGAGATACGGGGCGATTTTCCTGCTTTTCAGGATGAAATGAAGCAAACTGTCACAGCTTTTCGGTAGAGACCTTTCTGAAATGTCCTCTGAAACACCCATAACTTGCTGTGTTTAGACTTGAATCCTCCAGATTTTCAGGAGATCTTCATCATTCGACAACCCTCAGCCAATCGGGCGTTCAGCTCCGAAAAGAGGAGGAGAAGGCAATGCTTGGCCTGGCCACTTCCAAAAAGTCTCAGTCAAATGGGATCATCATGAGGTAGGCCTTTTTTAACCACAGATACTGGGTAGTTTTTGCACAAGAATGTCATGAAATGACTGATGTGCAAAGAGCTCCCCTGAGTGGATCTCCCCAACAGAATCTACGCTTTGGGGATGATAAACCTTTCCCCCTTGCAGCCAGGCGTTCACATTGTTGCAATCGCGCTGCCAGGGTTTTCCGAGGCCCAAACCGAAGGGCCCGGGCCGAAAACTGGGAGATTTTTCAAGCTGAAAATCTGGACATGGCAAGGGATTCGCAAATGGCAAGATGGGAGATCCACCATGGATGCCAGCAACTCCGTCAACTCCGTCGATGGCCATGAAACCTCTTTGTGGCCCTTTCTGTTCAACCGGTAGAGTCTACTGGCTCTGGTTGCCTCAGATTTCCGGCAGATTTCGGTCAAAGCGCGCTTCCACATCCCACTTAGCCCTGGCAGACTCCATCTTGGGCTCTGGCAGACCCTTGGGCCATGCTTCACTCTGCGCTTCACTCAGGTTCTGTAGGGCCGACAACGCCGACAGGGTGGTGGCAGTCTCCAGGGGCTGGCCGCCCCAACTGGGCCAACTGGGGAAGTTGGCCATAGAGTCTCTGGCTTTTAGAGCTTCACCCAACTGGTTTGCCATAGCACCCAGGCCCAAACCACCCAAACCTCCAGCTGTTTGTTTGTAGGAAACTTCCAGCACTTCATGACCATTTCGGATCTGCTGCATGATGTACTCGGAACTTGTTTGAAGCTCATCCACCAAGCCCTTCTCCAACGCATCGGCACCAAACCACACCTCACCGGTGGCCACATCCTGCACAGAGGTGGATACTGCAGATACCCCCATTCATGGCAAACTGATGAATCCCATCCATTCGTCGACACAGCAATAAATCATTTTATCACTAGTTATATAGTTACATGATAAGTTATATGATAAGTTATATGATAAGTTATATGATAAGTTATATGATAAGTTATATGATGTTATATGATGTTATATAGCAATAGTTATACATGTTTATATACTTTTCAGGTCAGGGGTTCGGTGTCATAGATTTGGTCTGGACTTCATGTATTATCGTTACATTTGGCCTTGAGGTTCATTGATTGCACCAGCGAATCGATGAAACAGAGAAAGTCATCTTCAGCGCATGCAAAAATTCCATAATTCCCGTGTCATTTGTGCCACAGCATGATTTCGAGCCCCTGGATTTCATTGGATCTATCATGCTGTGGCATACACAAAACCCATCAAACCCTGCCATGGCATCCATGGCTGCCTCGATGTCGATATTGGGACGGTTTTGCTTCACGAAGCCGGAGAACTGCCGGTAGATCCGGTTCACGTCCTGCAGGTGGCACAAATGGCGACTCGGCGACCCAAATTTCGTCCATTTTAGATATTCATAGATATTCTAGGATTAAATATGATTAAATATGATTAAATATGATTAAATATGATTAAATATGATTAAATCGACTAAACTTGACCATCCTTGACCATCCTTCAGGTTGACAATTTGGACCCATATCCCCAATGTGGAAATGTGACATGTGATCAATGGATTGGAGAAGATTCATCACTTGGTCCCATCACTTGGTCCTTCCCTGCATCGTTTCATCATGTTTCATCAGTGTGAACATCCTGGAATCATCCATCAACATCATTCAACATCAACTATCCATCAACTATCCATCAACCATCTGCCACCAGCGACGGGGGTCCTCCTCGGCTTTGGCTAAGGCTTCAGGGGTTGGCGCCTGGAAAGGATCGATGGTTCGTTTCCATTTGCCCGCCGTGGTCTGGATCACCTTCAGCCCCTCCCGGTCCAGGCGCTCCACGGCGTTGGGGACGCCACTGATCCTAGGGCAAGGACGCAAGGACGGGCAAAGCTCCGAAAAGTCCATGAATTCACGGCGACTTGGAAACAGATTGACCCAGAGCACATCTCCGATTTCTCCAAGCTCAAAAACTCAGCAAACACATGCAAACACGTCCAACTACAATTTTATGTTGCATTCTATAGCATTCTATAGCCAACCTGTAGCCAACCTGTAGCCAACTACTTCCCAAAATCCGACAAAATCCGACAAACTCTCAAAAGTTGACATGGGACACACCAATGGATCCCACGGCCGCAAATGGGGAGATCAGGATTTTGTGGGCACAGCAGGCCATCATGTACCCCCCCGAGGCCGCCAACTCGTCCACGCAAACCACCAGCCGGACGCCCTGCTGCCGGAAGCGCAGCAGCTGAGCCGCCGCCAGGCCGTAGCCCGTCACCGTGCCTGGGGAAGGAACGGTAAGGAACGGTGAGAACGGTGTAAGGAACGGGGAAAGAACGGTGAGATGCCAAGAAATGGCCATGTCTTGACATGGAGAAAGACGAGAAAGACGAGAAAGACATGGTTCGAACTGGAGTTTTACATGGCCCTTAGAATGTCCTGCAACATCCAACATGTTTCACATGGCCAGCACTGCTGAATTGAAGCTTGGATACATGTTCCTTAAAGTGCGCCCAATGGTTCACAGGCTTACTTCACAGAATTAACAAGAACTGCAGTTGGTGATTTTGCTGAATTGCCAGACAAGTCTGAGATGATTGGCACCAGCCAAATATTAGCGGTATCAAAGGGTCCGGCCAGTTGGTTTTAATTTGTTCTGACTGCAGGTTTCAAGTAAAGAAACAAAGCGATTTTAGATCCCATGTCAGCTCCAAAAGAAACAATCAACATGTCAAAATAAGCAGCCCATTGAAATTGTAAAGTTTCTCCCCCTTTCTTTCCCATCGAAATCGCCAAGGCCAATAAACCCTCCATTCTTTGGGGACAACCCCAGGTCTTTTGAACCATAATTAGTAAATCTAAATCTTTTCTATACATTTCTGTGCATGTCTATACATGTCTAAACTAGATTAACATATGTATAATATTATATATATTCTATACTTTTGACGAGCAATTCTATATGATCCCAAGATTTCAGGTCGGCGGAGCCTCCTGGGCTCTTCAGCTTCAGGATGACCTCTTCAGGCTTGACGTTGGACTCCAGGATGGCGGTCACTTCCTGAGTCCCAACATGTCCCAACGTTTCGGAATCACCGGTGGAGAACGGAGAAAAATGGTTTGAAAATGTGTTTTGAAATGGTTTGGAAACATGCGTTGAAACATGTGTTGAACAATTGCTGGAAAAAATTGGGATCTACTGAATGAACAGTTGCAAATCCAGATGCAGATCATTCAATTCCCTAACACAACTAGTTTTAGTTAGTCTTAGTTGGTCTTAGTTAGTCTATTTCGTTATTTCTTCTGGTCACAAGGTTCTTTCCCCGTCCCACCAGCCAGCCAGCCTGCTGCAGTAAACTAACGCCCGCAGCCGTGGGATCTCCATCGAAGCTCAACACGTAAACTGTCTTTGGCGCCTCAATTTTCTGATGATCATCTTGATCTTTATCGGTCAACCAGGAGAGATCCACTTCTCCCAGAACTTTTTTGACGTTGGAAAACTTCTTCTGATCCGGCAGCGCTTTGCGAATGTTGCTAATCAACTCCTCCTGCAGACGGATCTTCTTGTCCAACGACCCCGTGACTCGGTAGCGGTTGGACATCGTCCCGAAAAACGAGTTCTCGAACAACGAACTGAGCCACTCAGATCGGGCAGTGCGAAAATCCTCCTGCCGCTCGCGCTCCTGTGGTGCTGGGATGTGCTGGGAAGACGGTGCCAGGGGATTCAACAAAATCATGTTTTGAAGCGATCATCTGCGGCTGCTGCAACCTCAACTTCGCCCGTTCGAATTGGCAGAATACACCCAAAAGAAAAGATTTAAAAAAGTATGCATATTGACATATTGTGTTCAAATCCCAAAAAGTCAGCAACTCCATCCATCCATCACCACATCCACCATATTGACCTTTCCCCCTCTTCCCAACATCCACCCTGCACCAATAAAGCCTTCTCCCACCATACATTACCAGCCAACACCACTGCCACTACCACAACCATCCAGAATCCTCCTTCAAATACTTCTGCACCGCATCCTCCACTTTCTGCCTTTCCACAGGGGAAAAGAAAAAGCTGAGTAAATCACAAGGTTTGCTGCTTAGTTGTCACCAAAATGGTTCCTACCCTCATCTTTCTCCATAGTAACTATACTTTCCCCATTCAGTGGATGCCTCACCAGCCATTTTCGGCACCTCTCCACGTCGGTCATGGCCACGTCGTCCAAGATCCGCTGCCAGAGCACCACGAAGCGCTTCCGACGCGCGCTGTCACGCAGCGCAGCACCCGCTGAGGGGCCACTGACCTGCTCCGCCAGCGAGGCCTGTGGAACCGCTCGGCGTGGCCGGCAACTCGACATTTCGTCGAAAATTGTGATCTTTCGTGGTTATGATGCCATTGCATGCCATTGCATGCCATTGCATGCCATTGCATGCCATTGCATCATGATTAGCAAAAACTGATTGGATTGAAGATAATATTACATTACAAGTTATTGTAACTTGATTGGAAGGTCTTAAGTCTTAACTAAAGATTTTATATGAGGATGTTGATACATGTTGATACGATAAAACAATATACAATTTTTACATCACTAGTATCACTAGTATCACTAGTATCACTAGTATCACTAGTATCACTAGTTTAGTGTGATTCTAAAAGCTTGATGTCTCCGTTGCCTGGAAGGCCGTGACTTCGTCGTTGAGGCGCACGACCTTCAGCCGTCGCTCCTCCAAGAGGTCGGCGGGTTCACCGGCGAAGCGCTTCAAGGCCTACAGAGATCCAACTGGTGGAGATGGACACGTTTTTTCAATGGTTTGGGGAAAGCAGATGTTATGCAAACCAACACACAAACGATCAGAAATTCAAAAATGTGCAGAAAAAAACATGAAAATCAGCACCAGCGATGTTTTTCTTCACCTTCTCCACCAGTTTGGAGGTCTTGCGGCCTTCCTTGCCGAACTGCTGATCGATTTCGCGCACCACAAACAAGCCGCCCACCGCGGCCAGGACGAATTTCAGGACTGCGAAGACGCCGTAAAGCAGGAAAGCTCCTGAGGAGTTGATCTTGGAATCTTGGCTAAGAAAAGCTCCCTGGATGTGGATGCATAAACCTCCCCAAAGACTGTATAATCTGTATATGATGAAATAAACATTAAGAAACACCTATGGTTTTCCAAAGCCAAGAGCAAACTCAGATCCTCCAAACCCAAAAAGACATTCCTGCAAAATCTAGAAATTAAACATAATTAAACATCATCTCCTCAACTCTTTCGGAAACTTTCGAGCCAAATCTCCTAGGCCCAGGAAAAGAAGGGAAGGCGTAGAGCCATCCGTCGGGACGTCCACGGCACCACCGGTGGCTTTGTTCAGCAGGTCCATCAGCATGTCCTCGATGGACTGCGTCGAGCCCACGGAACCCACGGAACCCACGGAACCCACCGAAGCCGCGTCGGACTCGGCAAAGACCGGGGAGGTCATGGCCAGCCACGGTGCGAGCCATGCCTTGGATCATCTTCAGTTTTCGTTTGTTTTAACAGAAACATTAGAATCATTAGAAACATCGAAGAGCTGTGGCATGCTGTGGCATTGGCATTTTCTGCTTCCCTTCGACAAGGCACCCCGTGAGTGCCGTGAGTGCCGTGAGTGCCGTGAGTGCCGTGACCGCCATTCTTCGGTGCCAGGAAGGTGGGCCCCGCAACGACGCCCAGCGCAACGACGCCCAGCGCAACGGCGGGCAGCGCCAGGTGCACGCGCCGCACGCGCCGTGGCCGGAGCCCCGGAAGTGGAGCCATTCTCCCTCGAAGCTGAGCCAAAAGATCCGCCGATCCGGGAAACTGCATGAAATCCATGGATCTTTTTTGATGAGGAAACTATGTATTGATTGAATTGGAGTTAAAGAGAACATTGATTACTTTGTAACATTCATGAGAGGTAGGAATGTAGGCATATGGAAGCCATGAACGATTTGAAGGGGAAATCTACAGGAAACATCAAGAAACAATGTTTTTCACAGCAAACACAATGCCAATTGCCCCTTAAGCAGTTGATGGATGATGAGATGTCAGCAACCCAAGAATCAGTTAATGGGCCATCAGTTGAAGGGACGACATCTCAGCATCTCAAAGCGAAGATCAAACTAAAGTGGTGGATTGGTGGATGATTGAGAGGTGTCGGGCAAATTCATCATGCTTTGATTGATGACTGCTACCCCAAGGTTCTTGGGATTTTATATCAGAAATCATCTTGGGGAAGTCACCATCAGCCGTTTTGTTGGTCGTTGAACAGCGCAACCTCTTGGGATGCTACCCAGCCCCATGTGATATGCCTGTAGGTTTGGGGCCCAGGGCTGCGGTCAGTGATGCCTTGGCCAAATGCAGCTGAAAGGGATCGAAATCCGACGAATCCCTTCCACCTTTCCACTTTTCCACTTTTCCACCTTTCCACTTTTCCACTTTTCCACTTTTCCACTTTTCCACTTTTCCACTTTTCCACTTTTCCACTTTTCCACTTTTCCACCTTTCCACTTTTCCACTTTTCCACTTTTCCACTTTTCCACTTTTCCACTTTTCCACCTTTCCACTTTTCCACTTTTCCACTTTTCCACTTTTCCACTTTTCCACTTTTCCACTTTTCCACTTTCCACTTTTCCACCTTTCCACCTTTCCACTTTCCACTTTTCCACTTTTCCACTTTTCCACCTTTTTCCACTTTTCCACTTTTCCACTTTTCCACTTTTCCACTTTTCCACTTTGCCACCTTTCCACCTTTCCACCTTTCCACTTTTCCACCTTTCCACTTTTCCACTTTTCCACTTCCACTTTTCCACTTTTCCACTTTTCCACCTTTCCACTTTTCCACTTTTCCACTTTTCCACTTTTCCACTTTTCCACTTTTCCACTTTTCCACTTTTCCACTTTTCCACTTTCCACTTTCCACCTTTCCACCTTTCCACCTTTCCACTTTTCCACTTTTCCACTTTTTCACTTTTCCACCTTTCCACCTTTTTACCTTTCCAATTTTTCACGTTTCCGCGTTTCCACGTTTCCACGTTTCCACGTTTCCACTTTTCCACGTTTCCACTTTTCCACTTTTCCACTTTTCCACCTTTCCACCTTTCCACTTTTCCACTTTTCCACTTTTCCACTTTTCCAATTTTCCACTTTTCCACTTTTCCACTTTTCCACTTTTCCACTTTTCCACTTTTCCACTTTTCCACTTTTCCACCTTTCCACTTTTCCACCTTTCCACCTTTCCACTTTTTCACTTTTCCACCTTTCCACCTTTCCACCTTTCCAATTTTTCACGTTTCCGCGTTTCCACGTTTCCACGTTTCCACGTTTCCACGTTTCCACTTTTCCACTTTTCCACTTTTCCACCTTTCCACTTTTCCACCTTTCCACTTTTCCACTTTTCCACTTTTCCACTTTTCCACTTTTCCACTTTTTCACTTTTCCACTTCCACTTTTCCACTTTTCCACTTTTCCACTTTTCCACTTTTCCACCTTTCCACCTTTCCACCTTTCCACCTTTCCACCTTTCCACCTTTCCACCTTTCCACCTTTCCACCTTTCCACCTTTCCACGTTTCCACGTTTCCACGTTTCCACGCCAGTAGTACCGCACAAGGCGGCGGCGGAAGTTTCAAAAATAGGAAACCTATAGGAGAGGTTGGTTGTCGTGAATCACGGATGGCAGAGCGAAGCCACTGATGGACCGAAAGGTGGTTGAGGTCTCTTCTCTTTCTCTCTCTTTCTGTCTCTTTCTCTGACCATCTACCTACCTACCCACCTATCTATCTATGCATCCATCTATCTCTCTCTGTGTCGTGCAGTGCAGTGTGGTGAAATTAGTGTAGTGTAGTGTAGTCTAGTCTAGTCTAGTCTAGTCTAGTCTTATATAGTTGTAGTTGTAGTTCGTGTGACGTAGTGTGATGTAGTGTAGTGTAGTGTAATGTCATTAGTGTAGTGTAATGTAATGTAGTGTAGTTGCAGTTGCAGTTGCAGTTGCAGTTGCAGTTGCAGTTGCAGTTGCAGTTGCAGTTGCAGTTGCAGTTGCAGTTGCAGTGTAGTGTAGTGTAGTGTAGTGCAGTGCAGTGTAGTGTAGTGTAGTGTAGTGTAATTAGTGTAGTGTAGCGTAGTGTAAATGTAGTATAGTTGTTGTAGTTGTAGTTGTAGTTGTAGTTGTAGTTGTAGTTAGTGTAGTGTAGTGTAGTGTAGTGTAGTGGAATGTAGTGTAGTGTAGTGTAGTGTAGCGTAGCGTAGTGTAGTGTAATTGAGTGTAGTGTAGTTGTAGTGTAGTGTAGTGTAGTGTGTAGTGTCGTGTCGTGTAGTGTAGTGGAATGTAGTGTAGCGTAGTGTAGTGTAATGTAGTGTAGTGGAGTGTAGTGTAGTGTAGTGGAATTTAGTGTAGCGTAGTGTAATGTAGTGTAGTGGAGTGTAGTGGAGCGTAATGTATTGTAATGTAGTGTAGTGGGATGTAGTGTAGTGTAGTGTAGTGCAGTGTAGCAAAGTGCAGCGTAGTGTAGTGTAGTGTAATTGAGAGTAATTGAATGTAGTGTAGTGGAGTGTAGCGGAGTGTAGTGTAGTGTAATGTAGTGAAGGTGTAGTTGTAGTTGTAGTGTAGTGTGTTGGAGTGTAGTGTGGTGTGGTGGTGGTTGCAGTTGAAAATGCTACAAAACCCTCACGTTTTGCTCACTTTCGACAAGATGGACAATCCCTTGCACCTGCCACGCGGAACGACATCTGAGCATCCAAAAGTGGTCCAAGCCCCTGGTGTTTTCAACATTTTCACTTCGAAATGTGCTTCGCGCCACAACGGCGTGCACTTTCTCGACATCGCAACTTCCAAAAGTGGTCCGACACTGAGGTGCTTTGTATGTTTTGACTTCGAAATGTGCTTCGCGCCACAACCGCGTGCACTTTTTCGACATCTCAACTTCCAAAAGTGGTCCGGAGCTGAGGTGTTTTGTATATTTTGACTTGGAAATGTGCTTCGCGCCACAACGGCGTGCAATTTTTCATCTCTCATCTGGCCAGCTGGCTCCGCGCCCGCCGCTTTAGCGAGCCTACTTTTCGACCCTCCGGAGCCACAATTCATTGGAAAAACACAGTGTTTCGCGACTTTCCTACCTTTTCGCCCATCTGCATCTTCTTTTTTCTGACTCTTTCTCTTCTACTCTTCTCTCTTCTAATCTTTCTCTTCTCTCTGCCTCTGCCCTACTCTGCTTTTCATCTGTCCATATTGTCGGAAGTTTGACTTCTAAACTTCCTTCGATCATATCACCATTTTCTACGTCCCGGTTCCGAGTTCTTTGTATGACGTGTTGTAACCCATCTTATCATATCTTATCCCAATTCATCAAACATCTGGGGGATTATGATCCATCCATATCCATCCATCAAACATGGAGCCAGGATGAGCCAGGTCACCGGGGCTGGTGGATCTGAATCTCTTGGCGGCGCTGATGGTTCCTGCAACATCCCATGCCGGAGATCATCGCGAGTTTTATCGCTTTTTCATTTTTTTTTCCCACTTGTGGTGTTTCAATGATGTGGTGATGGTTTCACAAACCTGGGGTAGATGTTCATGCTGTCAATGCGCCCAAAAAGATCTGGGCGGTTGCCTCCATGACATCTTTCACGTTGTGGGCTAAAATACCTGAGAAGAGGGGTAAGAGTCTTATAAGAGTGGTAAGAATTCACGTTGTTTCAATCTGCAAAGAGGCGAGGGGTAACACAATCGCAATCTGCTCATTTCACTTATCAACCATCAACATCCATCAACCATCAACCTTCATGAGTCAAGCGTCAGAAAACCACACGGGCATCCCAAGATGAGGTCCATCCAACCCACCATCGGGTCTGACATGTCCAAGGGACAATCGACCGGCTCCCTCAGACTTCCCAGCGATGAACTGGAAGGTGTCCCCTCAGCACTTGCCGTCCATCGGAAAACCGAAATCTGGGGATGTTAACCACTTCTCACCTTGGTACACGGGTTTGGCTAAAGAATATGGAAGCCCCGATTTTTTTGCACCCAGTGTATGGCTAGACCGGCTGTATCTCATTCCTGAACCACGGCAATGGTTGAGTCTTGACGCATGACCACTGGGTATGCTCAAGTACTTCTCAAGTTTGCAAAGTCGGGGTACCCAAAGATCATCAAAGATCAACCAATCCATCTGCGTCCCTTGGGCCTTGAATTTTGACCCAAAAGTCCACGGATGACCCAGCTGAGCCACTCTGAGAAGTGGTGAAACTCACCTCTCTTCTTCCGATGCCAGGTGAGTGGCCTGGGTGATAGAAATGGAAGATACATGAAGATACCCAGTTTGGTTTTGCCCTAAGATTCAAAACGTCAAGTCAATGCCCTTCTGCTTTCTTCATCGACCTGAGAGGTTCCGAGTCTTGGGATTTTCTAGTGTTCAACGATTTTGAGGGACATGGAACAATGATTGATTCCCCACTGCTGAATCTACTTCCATGTTGAATGATTAGATCTGTCCAATTATCTTGCCGCTGTCCCAGGTGCAGTTGCGAAGGGGTGGGCTGGTTCGACAGCGATCGGCATCACCTGACAGGGGCGCTGTCGTGACTGCCACTCGGTTCTCGGAACATCTTTGATGACTGTCATGATGTCTTCTAACATTTCAAACCATCCATTGATGTTCGTCAAAAATGGGGACAACCAACTAGCGCTGCTTTGAGATATCTCTGGCTAGTCCACAATGCAATCAACCAGAACTAGTGGATAAATGTGGATAAATTGCCAAATCTTAAGGAAGAAGATGTAGAAAAAAACGATCAAAGTGCCAGAACATAGTGGAACTCGTGTCCCAGAAAAATCACAGGCCGCCTCGTTGCGCCTTCGCAGTTGGGAACACGATCCGAGGGGATTGCGGCCTGGTGATTCTCGGACAAACGTCCACCATGGAATGCCATGGAAAGCCATGGAAAGATGCAAACCGTTTCAATTGCTTCGAAACCATGTGTTAACAGCCCAATGTGATAAGGTGTGACATACCTTCGGACAATTTCTGACACATAAACAACATTAAACAAAATTAAACAACCAGGTGAACATAGGTGAACAATATGAACAATCATATCATGAATCGATATTTCGCATGACATTGCGAGTCATGCGAGCACCTGCCACGAGCGACTCGCCTCAGGAAGAGGTCACCGTTGCTGTGAAACGCGAAGCGCCCGGCCTCGGCCGGGTGACGATTTCACAGGCATTCTCGCTACATCTCGCTACATAAATAGGACATCAATCCGAGTTGGCAACAGATGGCAACAGTATCCTATGCACCCGTTTTTATCGGTTTTGTATCCTGCGGCAGTCGCAGCTGCATAATCCTGCCAGACCCATTGCATTCAAAAATAGGTCATGGCATCTTGCTCATTGCAAAGTTGCGCCGGCGAAATGTTGGACAACACTTGTCCCGGGTTCCAAATAATGGGAACTCGAAGCCTGTTCGAGTACTTGCCGGGAAGCACTGAGTTTTACAGGCAACATGGGCCGCTTGAAAAGCATTGCCCATCCAAAAATGGCATCGATAAAGTTTGGTGTCGTTGTTCAGGTACACCTGTCTTTGATCTCTGCCACAAATGCAATTTCAACTGCGAATTTGCTACTCTAGCCACTATGGCGTAGCAAATCACTTTGGCCGCAACGAACTACGCAAAAGCTTTGGCGGGACAAAGGTTTCAATAGGGTATGGGTAAAAATTGGGTACAACCAAAGTATGACTAAAATAGAAAAGATACTTCTAAAATCTTCTAAAAATCCACAAATTCGGCTGGCTGAGCCTGAAATTTTGACCCACACCCCAAGAAGCACAATAAGTTCTGCAAGTTGGGTTGAATGTGTTGAATAATAGACTTTGCACATCTTTGCACAATTTTTCCTGATTTCTGTCCTGCCGGTGCAACTCTGTTCATGTGGCAAGAAATGTGGCACCAAATTTTCCAAGGGTTTCGGATGTTTATGGTGTTTATGGTGTTTACGTGCTTGGAGGTTTGACATCGGTGCCAATGTTTCCATCCTTGCCACAAAAACTCATCTCTGGGCCGTCTGGCATGGTAAGGCTGGAGCAAGAAATGTACTGCCGCACTGAAGATTGCACTGAACAGACTACAACAGTTGCGAGTGCTTCAGCATTTCTCCAGCACGCTGCTGTTTGCAGAAGCACCTTCTGCCTCTGTGAATTCCCTTGCAATCAGATCTTCAGGGCCTGCAAAGGTCGCGAAAGAACTTTGCCATGTTTTTCTAAAAAGGGCATTAAATTGATCTTTTCCATGACACTTTACCTGACACTTTACCTGACACTTTACCTGACAATCCTCCGAAGATTGACTCTGAATATCCACTCCAAAAAAAGGCTACCTGAGCTAAAAAAAACCAGTGAATCGTCGTCTGGATGACCATTACTGAGATCGAACTGTCACAGTAGGTTTATAGATGTTTATAGTATGAGGATGTATGAGGTTATCCCTTTTCCAATTCGGCAATCACATGTCTCCTTGCTCCGTATCCCAAAGATGGCAAGAGAATGAAATCACGGTTTTAACCAACTTTTAACATTTTTAACCAATCCGGTTGCAGGTAAAATACATTGGAATACATCCCATTGTACCAGAACCAGACATTGGCAGAACAAATGAGAAATGCCCCAGAACAAGAAGTTAAACATTGACAGCTTTCATCTTCGGTTGGCGCGGTCACCGTGAAAGCGCCTCCCACTCAGCACGACAAGTTTCATCTTCGGCCTTTTGGCCTGGTGAGTCCGGCCAACAGACTTGCAAGATGACCGAAGATTGACCGAAGATTGAACATGAAAACGAACCATGTTCAAACGAAGCAGGTCAAACATGTCAAACATGTCAAACCAAGCTGAATCGTCTTGAAGTGCAAATCTATGTTAGCCCTACAAAGATCGGAATCTTTGCTCTTGAATTCATCAAACAGGGATAAGGACCCACCAAAACCAAAATCTACCATGATGTTACCATGATGTTACCATGATTGGCACTCGGACTTTGTGGGCAATCTATATACGTGGTGATGGTGAACCGCCTGCCATGGCCCGTGGATTTTGAGCCTCACTGGTTCTGCAGCGGATTGCAGTGGCCTTGGGATCCAAGTGGGGAGAGACACTATTTTCAACAAAGAAATTTGACTTTGACAACGAAATTTGATGAAAACTGAATCACAAAGTCTCAAACAGGTACAAACAGTCGCATCTGCTCAGCCCACAACAGAACTTGCACTTTTTGTGGTCCCACTTGCCCTGCCACACCCAGAAGCTGAAGCAACAACATTCAAACAATTTCAAACAAGATTTCAAACAAGATTTCAAACAATTTCAAACAAGATTTCAAACAAGATTTCACCTCATATCGCAGATATTCGCAGATTCTTTGCCTCCAGGTAGCTCTTGCAGCGGCCCAAATGAGAACGTCGAGAAGTCCGGCACAACTGGC
>CAMXCT020001672.1:54714-138896 GCA_947184155.2 Cladocopium goreaui | reverse complement strand
CATCAAAATAGGAAACTTCCTACCTTCAAATCCAGCCAAGTTCCCAAAAAATCATTCACCATCTTTCTCACTAACGGTAAGAGACCCATGGCTTCCTGTGCCGTTTCCTGGATTGCAAACATCTCGGATTCGCAGCTTGACAGTGATGTGCACGTCTGATGACGTGAGAAACCTTTCACCAGTGAAGATAACACGAAAATGAAAGCTCCAGAGATTCCCTTTCTCTGAGTCGCCCTCATAGGTGCATGTGACGCGTCACAGAACACCACCATTAATGGTTCTCCCGACAACTCAACCGAATCCTGAAACAAAGATTTCACATTCCCAGGAGATGGAAAGGATAATTCTTGGTCACCATCAAACAACAGAAACCTCAGGACCTGCCTCATGGCCTTTTCATGACGACCATCTGGAGCATGTTGGCCCGTAGCCAAATATGCTATGAAAATATGGAGATCCTCTCGAGTCTGTGATAGCCATGCCATCTTTCCCAAACTCCTACGATATCTTTGATATGCCTCAGTACTCAATGGTGGTTCCGGAGGACCATCAAGTGTCTCTCTCAAGTTAGGCACAACAGGTTTCCCCAGCTTCATCTTCTCCATTCCATAATCACGATAACAGGAATCGAGATACCCTGGTGCAACACCAACCAACAGTTCTTTGGCCCCGGCTTGCCGACGAATCACCCTTCCAACAAATTTCATGGACCCCTCTTGATTTGGAAACAACTGACCCGTGACTTTCGTGGGAACTACCACATTCAACTTCTCCCAAATTTTCTTCCCCATGTCAGGTTTGTTTGAGAAGATTAACAAGTCATCCACATAGATGATCATGACCGTACCTGGTGCGGTAAACACACATGGACTAGTAACATCACATGTCAATCCAAGTGGTTTCACAATTCCCTGCACATACTCCAACCAGTCAAGAGAAGCGGATCTGATTCCGTTGAGACTTTTACTCAAATCCATGAACAATGGTGAGTTATCTGGCCAACTCATCGACGCCGGAAACCTCACAATCACCTTTCGCTCCTTCCCCAAAGGTGTATGCATGAAGGCTGCCGAACAATCCAGCGTCCATCCATACGCATTGGAATATCCACCGATGGCAAGTGCCATTTTGATAGACTCTGAACTGGGTGTTGGTGACGAAATACCAAGGCTCTTGGCCTTGCCCCCACCAGAAGCGATGTCTTTGACCACTATACGGGCTCGTACACCATCTTCTCCATCAATCACCTTCTCCGTTGTGACCCAACGGCATGGTATGATGCGAACACCATACTCATCCGCCTTTGCAGTGGCTTCGGACTGCCTAAGTGGTTTCCCTGCACTAACCCTGTCCAGATTCTTGGCTTCAGTCAACATCCCTGAAAAAGTAAGGTTACCATCTAGGGTATTTGACGTCGAATCATCAACCGCATAGTCTGGTTTCCAAACCTTTATTGAGGATCCACAGAACGACACTGTCTCTGACTTAGAACCGCCTTGGTAAACAACCGACTGCAACGACTGGTCTTCGAAGAACATGTCAGCCCCCGTGAATCCCTCTGAAAGTTGCATGATCCCATGAACCCTGCTACAATCATCGGTAACACAGACACCAACACTGTCCAACATGCCCCCATCATTTTCAAGAGGTCGTTTCCTGGACTCCCCAACATCCAAGGATTCAGGTTCTGGTTCAAGCTGTTCATCAGCTACACGTTTCGTTCCACGAGTTGACACGTGGGAGCCATCAGCTATCTGTGCATCTTCAACATTCTGAGGACTCGAGAACCGAGCCTCTTCTTTCTCATGGATGCTAGGAGCAATGCTCGGAGCACAGCTATCATCACTGGCTTCCCCCGATCGTTCCAACGGACGTTTAACACCCCCACCAAAGGAGCCCTGGGCTACATCACCATTGACATCATTCCCAACACCCCCTTTTGAGGTATCAACCATCACACTGGGACCAGAGGTACCAACCTTCATGGAATCACTCACATCAGCTGGGCTACCTTTCAACAGCTTCTCAAACTGATCAATACATTCACTAGAATGAGTTAACCCATCAGGATTCACACCTAATTCCAATGCACCGCATGCCGGGCAACCAGGTGTATACCCAGATTGATCAAACCATTCATTGGGGGGTACTTTAACTACCGCTGCTCTCTCTCTCTCTCTCAGCCGCTTCGGCCGCCTCTTGTCTCTGAGTTCGCAACCACCGAACGTAGTTTGCACAACAGCTGGCACTGTGTACCTTTCCCTTTCTCGATTGACCAAGTTCCAAGCATCTGCACGCTGCACAGTCTCTCGTGTACAGTTCATACTGTTTAAACCACTCCTGAGGTGGCTCGCCTTTTGGACACACTGGTTCTTCAGTTGGTGGACTGTCAGACAGTCTCACCTTTTGAAATTCAACAGCGTCCGCTGGAGCAGAGTCTCCTACTGATCTATGTTGGGACTCACCCTCAACACAAAACCCTTTCAGCAGTGACTTTTCCCGCCTCGTTGGTAAAACAAGTTTGATACTCTTTGGGTGGATTTTTCGAAGAACACCATCAAGCATCACAAGGCAGAGTCCTGACTTACTGTTGAATTCTGGACGCAAGTATGCCCCCTCCAAGAACCTAGGTCGGTCATCGGCCTGAGCCGATTGAGGTAACTCACAAAGCACAACTGACCCAAACATGGACGTGATTGGCCGAGTGGACACGCTTGGATTCTTTCCCGAAAGGAATTCATGTGGCGTCTTTGAACTCCCATGGATTGATGCATGACTGTTCAACATGAAACAAACATACTCCAAGACTGCTCCTACAGCTGTTTCAGTATCACAGATCGCAAGCCCCTGCATTCGCAATTCTTCTGACACGCAAACAAAATTCTCCTTGATTGCCCTCACAGATCTCTCCGCTGACCCGTTCATCGCCTGTCCCTGTGGTGGCGCTTTGGAAATTCTGACATCCTTACCTACTTGCAGTCTAAAAAACACGTTTCCTACTGCTTCTTCATCATCAGTACTGACAACAAGGACACCATGACTGTCTCCTAAGCAACCCATCTCTCCTAACCATCTCTGAACAGAAGCTCGAACATGATCAGTGTTAGGACCCATGTGAACAACACCCACCATGCCAGAAAATCGTTCGCAAATGATCAAAAATTTGAACGTTTTTAAATGGAAAAAATCAGCTGCTAATTCGACCACGTTTGTACCGTCTTGTTTCCGTCTGTGTTGAGAAACCCCTTTCGTTCTCTGACAAATTGCACAGTTCGGGTCAAAAGGAATATGTCCCCTAGCCCTATGCATTTCATCCATGTCACTCTGAACGACTGCTTTCTTATAGACTGGGTTAATGCTCCACTCAAGTACCGAAATCGAAGATTCCCCAGCTCCTGACGGATTTTCGCACGACACCTCAATTGTCCCAGCAACTGGACGGCCAGAGCCTTTCCTGGATCCAAGGTACAACCATGGACACCCTGCCCACGACATCAAATCGGCTGAAAGACCCATGCCCTCATGAATCAATTGAGATCTCTTTCCAAGATTGACATTCCATCCACGTTCAACCAACTGCATAGTACTCAGGATGTTGTTACTAGTGTTTCCTACCAGTGCAGACAACTTGATTTCCCTTTCAACCTTTTCTCCAACATGATTAATCATGCTAAGGTAGGTCTGAACCACGACTTTCTTCTTCATGGACACTTCAGTCCCATTCGCTGCAAAAAACCGTGGACCATCTTTCACAATTTCTTCTGAAAGAATCCGAAATGCACCATTTTTCAATGCAGATTCCGACAAAACAGTGACGCTGGCACCTGAGTCAATCAACCACCAGTTATCCTGTCCTCTAGTCTCCAAAGATGACAGCAGTGGCATACAAATGAGCCCATCGAACCACGACACATCCCCTTTAGGAACATATTTCGATCCAATCAGCCCAAAAGAACCATTTTGGAAAACAACACCTGATGCCCCACCGACACCCTTTGTCGCCTTACCACGACACACCGATGACACATCATGACATGAAAAACCAACATCCTGATCCAATGAACTTTCATGAGTCTTTTCAGACATAGAGTCCGACTTAAGATCTGGTCCCAAATCATGCACCTCCGTGCTTTCATCCGCCAAGATCTCATCCCCAGTCGCACACACAATGTCAAAGACACACTGTCCAGAGGTACCGAAAGAACTCAAAAGAGCCATTTGAAGACCTGAACCAGAAGCCTCCTCTTGAGCCTCCCATTCACCAGCCTCTTCATAACCCTCTTCCTGTTCCTCCTCACCCTCACCAAGTTCATACATCTTCCCCTTGCCTTGCCCCTTGCCTTTAGCTTTGGCCTTGGGCTTCGCCTTGGGACTTGGACCAGATTTTCCTTTCTGACCTTGTTTTCCACTACCCTTCACAGGTTTCTTCTCATCAGGTTTGTTCTGACCCTGGCTCAAACAGTTACGACCGATATGGCCTGTCTTTCCACACTTGAAACATTTCACACCAGTCATGTTTGTGGAACATTCCTCAGTCTTGTGTGTCCTCTTCCCACAACGACCGCAACCAGCACCAACAGCTGCAACTGTCTCGGAACCCTGTGCATCAACATCACTTGAAACAACCTGTTCGCCTGCAACTCCATGCACCATGCGCTTCGAAAATGCCCCTAGCTCAACATATAACCTTTGTTGTCTCTCATACTTCAGACCTGCTGCTTGCAAAGCCTCCCAAGTTTCGCTTTCTGAGTGCAACAAACAATACTGTTTCGCATCATGAGGCAAATTCCGAATAAAAAGAAGTGCCAAATCTGAAGACGTAATTTTCAAATCAGCCCTAGAAATTCCCACAGGCAACGTCTCTGCTAGCCTTTCATAGTTGTTGACTGCAACTTGAATCATGCGTACCAAGTCCGATACTACGTGAATGCTCTTTGAGTCCACCTTAAACTCTCTACGCAACAATTCTGCTAAGGCAAATAGCCTCCGTTCTAGTTCTCAGTGAAAACTCAAAAGCTAACACCCTGATCAGCTCGTATCCACATGAACCAAAAGGCTTTTGTGGAGAATTGTGGACTGCACATCCCGCCTCGAAGGCACGAATGAGTGAATCACTACGATCATGGTCAGCAAATGCCACTTTCAACAGTGCAAACAGTCGACTACTCCTAGCTTGCTGACCCGGCGTCAGAGTTGAATACACTATCTCAGTAGGCCACTTGATACTTTGTTCAATCTCCGTAGCCATCTTGGACGATGCCAACTGGCACCAAGCTCTCAAAGACT
Organism: Cladocopium goreaui; assembly: GCA_947184155.2. Lineage (NCBI taxonomy): Eukaryota > Dinophyceae > Suessiales > Symbiodiniaceae > Cladocopium > Cladocopium goreaui. The sequence continues at coordinate 133,610 of CAMXCT020001672.1, read as the reverse complement.
GAACGTATTTGAAAAACCCTGTGATTTCAGTTTCTCGGTCACGCCAAGTGTTAGTACCTGGTACTGGGGGAGCTGGCAACCACTTTTCTGATCGACTTAGTACATCCCTTTCACCACTGACATCCCTACGACGTGCAGTGTCACCAGATGAACCATGTCCACGATCATGTCTGCGTATTGGGCTCCCGATTCGATTGAAAGAACAGTCACCATCCCCAGAATACTGCTGACCAAAAACATCACTAGGACCCTGCATGGGAGCAGTCTGGTTTCTAACTGGATTACCCGCAGCATTCCCAGTCTCAACCTGTTCAAGTCTTCTCTCAAGAGCACCGAAACTCCTACCAATCTGCCCCTGCAAATCCCTCCGCAGAGACACCAAGGCTTGAGAAATCTGCAACAACTGTGTTTCAACGTTGGTTTGTCCGTTTGTTTCAGTTTGTCCAGTCTGTCCAGGCGGCGTACTAAGCGACGGAAGACTATCATCAACCGGTACTTCATGCGCTCTCGTCGCGTCTAGACCTGGACCTGCCTGCTGTCGTGCACCTCCATTAGAATTACCCAAACCTGGGGGCTGCAAACCTCCCTCCATTGCTTGAGTTGGACTCATTGGCTCCCTGCTTACGCTTGTGACAAAGGGACCTGGAAGTCTTTCATCGCGTTGCCTTGCATGGTTATTCAACCAGTCTCTCCAAGCATCATCTCTTTACAAAGGATCTTATTCCGAGCATACAGAAAACCGTTGACCCAAACATACCGTTCCTCCAAAACGTGCTCTTGCGTCGCCAACATAACAAAGGGGCCCTAAACGTTTGCGTTCAAACGTAGAACTTGCGCCGTAACAAAAAAAGGGGCCCTACAAATTTGCGCCAAACGTAAACAACTACAAGCAACTTCCGAAAACGAAGTTCGACATTCACAGAAGCAAACCGCACATGTGCAACTAAAAAGGTAACATGGCACTCACTCTTTTTTCTAGCACAGTGGAGATTTCACTCAGGCCTCGTTAAGGGGCCTAAACACACGTGCGTGAAACCCAAAAGCTGGATATGCAATCCAAGCAAAACGCACGTCTAGCAGAAAGATAGGGGGGGCGGGGGGCACAAAAAACGAATCACGTAAGAAACGTGAACCCTCCCACCCTCCCTTTGGAGGTATTGAACTTGAAATGGCCACCATTGGCATTTAGTTCAATTTACACCTGTGTGCAAAAGATTCAGCAGATGTTTACAGAAAACAACAAGCTGAAACAACTTAAAAAAACCGAGTTGGGGAAAACAGTTCACTGAAGAGTTACAAACGTAAAAAGTAAAGTTGATTGCAGATAACGTTTGCATTCAAACGCACCGCCAATAATCTCTTCAAGTGATCACCCAACTCAGAAGTTTCCTCAGGTTAGAAGTTTCCATCGCAACGCACGCGAGAGGGAAAGAGGAAACGCAAAAGCGCACACGCAAGAGAGGAAGGGAACGGCAAGGAGAAGGGTCAACTAGAAGCTGCATTCAGCTTCTTTTTCTTTACGCAAGGAATAAGGTTACATCAGCGCGCTGAGTCGCAACTTATTCCGAGCATACAGAAAACCGTTGACCCAAACATACCGTTCCTCCAAAACGTGCTCTTGCGTCGCCAACATAACAAAGGGGCCCTAAACGTTTGCGTTCAAACGTAGAACTTGCGCCGTAACAAAAAAAGGGGCCCTACAAATTTGCGCCAAACGTAAACAACTACAAGCAACTTCCGAAAACGAAGTTCGACATTCACAGAAGCAAACCGCACATGTGCAACTAAAAAGGTAACATGGCACTCACTCTTTTTTCGAGCACAGTGGAGATTTCACTCAGGCCTCGTTAAGCCACGGTCCCCACCCATGCTTGTGTGGCTTTCCACATACTTCAAGCTTTCATTGAAGACGAGTGCAACTTCCCCTTCGGGAATGCGGTTTGAATCTGGTAGCATTTGGTGTCGGATCTTTCTGGGAGGATAATCTGATAAATTCGAGGCCGAAGGAACACGGCTGTACCAAGGGAGGACGTAAAAATCGTCCAACTGCTGCGCCACAAGCTGGCAAATCAGAGAAATTGCAAATGAGTCGGAGTAACCTCGAATCAAGGCAAACTTTGCACCCTCATTATCTATGTAAATCATAACCTGAGAGGATGCGACAAGTTTCGCCCATAGCTTCAGGGCAATGGCAACAGTAAGCGTTTCAAACTCTCCAATAAGGTTCTTGCGTCCCTGCTCAAACCAAGCTGTAAAACGTTCGGTTCCCACGTGAAGTCCAAACCAAGAAATTATGCGGCCATCTTGCGTCGCAAGGAAGGCACCAAAGCCTCCACCATCCTTCATGCTGAAGCTGGCATCTGTGAAAATGAAGAACGTTTCCAACATCTTGCATGTGAGGACTCTAGGCGATCCAGAAAGTAGCCTACGCCTCAGAAGCTCAAGGGAATCTACCAGCCTCTCAGAAAGACTGGTCACAAATGGATTGGCATAAGCATGCTTTGTAATATCCTGAAGGGCCAACTTACCTATTCGACCAAAAATAAAAGAATCGCAGAATGCCAGTTTGCCACGCAAGGTCAGTGCCTCTTTCTTTGCTAACTTTCCATCACGCAAAATTGTTTCAAGAAGCAAAGTAGTGTCTTCGATTCGCTTGGCTGTATTGCGAACTTTGAGAATCCCTTTAGGTGAGTCCTCCAAGTCAAACTGTACCCCAAGGGCCGATACAATTCCCGAGAACGCATCACTCTTTGGGCCCTCACGGTCAAACTGCCACCCAAGGATGTCAAGCATCAAGCACAAAGTAGCATGGCTGTTGTTGCACAAGTTAGGCATTGAAAAGGCAACGAAGTCGTCGAAGTAGCAAGTCAAAGGCAGGATAAAAACTCTGGCAGCAATCCACTGTAGGAATCTGGCACACCTTATAAAAGCATTTACAGCAGATCTTGACCCGAAAGGTAATGCAACTTGTTGAAACAGCTTTGCAGACCCACTGGACGGGTCATATACAGAAAGGTAGGAGTGCTGCAAGGACTCGTCGGCAATTGCAAGCTGCCGGTATGCCGATGCAAGGTCCAGTGACCTACCCCTCAGACAAGTATCCAAGCCTTGCGCTTCCAAGCATCGCATCAAGTAAGTGGCATAACTGCAAATAACATCAGGTCCATCAACCGTAGCCTGCTCAAATGTATTCACCGTGGAGTTGACCTGGCTTTGACTTAGGTCATCAATAGGCCTCACTTTCCCCGATTGGGACAGGGGGAACCTACGAGAAACTGCTGCACCCGTGGGCAATTCGTCCCATGGTAAAGGACCCCGCATCCATCCTTTGTCCACCTCCGCAAGGGTTTTTGTCCACAAACCTTTATCCAGCTCATCATCACCGCTGCTCCGTGTCATATACCTCAGAGCTTTGCTGGCTTTGTCTGAATGCCTATGCAAATCTTCTTTTGAGATAGTAGCTGGAACCAATTTGGGAGGAAGCACTGAGGACATTGGGCTATCGCCAACCAGGCTGAAGCCATGCTCGATGTCGTCTGCAAGGGTGTGGTCGTCATAGCCCTCCTGCTTAATCAGGTGTTTCATCAAGGCAATACGTTTCTTCTCCAAAATGTGCCTCCTGGCCAAAGGCATCTTGTTTTTGATCTCCGCCTCTTCGGCTTGAAGAGATTTCGCCAGACGCAGCCATTCACCAAGCTTTTTACACCTCCAGTTGACAATGTCCTCATGCCTCCAGCTTGCTAGTTTTTCGCAAGCCATTTTTACCTCTGGCAGCAGGCCCGAGAACTCTTTAAATGGGTGCCCCACCATCACAGCTCTCTTCAAGAAATTCTCGGGGGACCAACGCACACCAAAAACCCAGTCAACGCAGTCATCTGTTGTTTGTTTCTGCTCCAAAGGGAATCGAAAATTGCTACATGGTCCTTCAACGCAATTGCATGTCAGAGGAACTTCCTCACCAGCAAAACCACCAGCGTTTAAATCGCCCAAATTATGGAGTGAGGGGGTGCAATCCACAGAGTAATTAAAAAGACGGTTCTCTCCCCCCTTCCTGTCTGTCTTTCGAAGCAACTTGCTCCCACAAGGCACCAAAAATTGCGTGCCATCCAATTGCACCACAGTGCATCGTTGTAAACAACCATCCAACAAATCAAAAGCAAAATTACTTGGCAAACTGTTCACCACCAAAATGTGGGAAAATTCAGGGACGGCCGGCAGGGATGTCAGCCTGGACGGTTGTTTGCCTGCAGCGATGGAATGAAAATGTGACAACTTGAGCCGCTTTGACACCTGAGAAACATTTGGCAAATTAAACTGACCTGCAATGGACTCCAAAACAGTGGTTGCAAGAGCTTTGGCAAGTTGAGGTGTATACTCCGCCTCTCTGGCAGTATCGAAAATACCATCATGTATGCTCCAGGGTGCATGCTCATGGTCACCCGTGCACAAAATATTCAGAGCCATGATCGCCTTGTTATTGGAGGCCAAGCAGGTGCGCTTCAAACGCAAGCCGCCAAACATACAATTGTGGAGTTCACAATAGAATGGCTTCAACTTCGTGTCAACCTCAACCCAATAACTTGTTGACCACATCAAACTCGTCCAAGGGTTTTCCACAGTCCATGTGATATTCAACTTGTCCAGTTCAAAAATAAGTTCAGACATGAATCTATAAAGTCTGTTGGCGGCTCGCAATCTTGCAAGGTTAGAGCCACTCACACCTGGTAGCCCGTTTGGCCAGCGTGAACTCCTTAAAGGTGGCGGACCATGATGCTTCTTGCTAAGCCGCTTGAACCTTGCCTTTGATGCTGTCCCACAGGGTACGCCAAAATGCACCCACAAGCACTTACCTGAAGTTATCCAGCCAGTGACCAGCTTCTGATGGTCCTCCCGCGTCAAATCCAAACAAATAACCTTCACACGTTGCTTTGCAACTTTATGATCCACACCAAAGCTATCTGGAAAGAAATGCTTCATTGCAAACGTCAGGTTGCCTGAGCCGCAAAATAGTTCAATGCAAAAATAACCACGAGACCCAAATTCAGGTTTCACATGCGTCGATTTTTCAGCACGTTCATTATCCATGTGTTGGATCGGCCGTTTCCTTGCAGAGGGGGATGAAACATTTTGAGCATGTAGTCACTGATGCTCTGTCTGAGGATGGTTCTTGTAGCACCCAGGCACAGCACAAACATGCTTGCGTGGGCATGCCGATCCTTGCTTGCATGTCCCAAGATTGTAGCCATAACAAATCTGGTCCCCTTGGGGTGTCCTGGAATGCATTCCCTTAAGGCCTGATGGAACAGGTTCGCGTTTCTTGTTCTTTCCTTTGCCCTTGCCTTTTGATCCTTTCTGAAACTTGTTTGGCTGAGGTTTCTCTGCATTGGTTGTCTCCTGCCGCTTCTTGTCCGCTTTGTTTGCATCACCTTGCGAACCACTTGACCCGGTCTGTGTTGGCACCGGCAGCATGAAATAAGTTACCGAGACATCCGATTCCAGCCTCTCAATCATGGTGTCCAATGGCTTACCAGCCATAGGCATAACCTTCAATGAACCATTGAAAGTTTCATTCAAGCGTACAAAAGCCTGACGGTCAGCTCTAAGAAGCTGGGCCTGAGAAACCTTCTGAAAGCCCGGCGCTGCAGGTTGGGCAAAGATTGCAAACATGCGATCTGTCCACTTTTTCATCACCTCATATGAAGCAAGGTTTGTAAGATCCATTGCTAACGCTCTGCGTTGCATCGCCTGATACAAAGCCAAGTCCGACGTGAGGTTGATCTCCTGTGTAATTGGCTGCTCCTTAATGACCAGACCCGTTTTCGAAGCATCCAGTTGTAATTCTTTTTCCGGTTTGGCTCCTGTCAGTTCCTGTTGCCTTGACAAGCATTTGGAAGGACTGATGTAGGCCACCTCATTGCGCTCAACCATCTGCGCACAGAGGTCGTAAAGCCCATGTGCTGGCTCTAAGGGCCCGGTGATGTCCAAACCTCGAAGTTGATCCCGTTGGCGTGTCAACCTAGCGTCACGCTCTGGGGCTGACATCTTCTTAGGCACAGCGTCATCTCCTTTGGCAGCTGACTTGAAGCGATGGATCATAAGGGTCTGGCTCTCAAAAAGAACCCTTTTGAAGGCCGCAAAATCCGCAATGGTGGCCACAACACCTGCCCTCATATTGTTCAAGAAGCGCGTCACCTGATCATCAGTTGCAACCGTTCCTGGACTGGTAATTGCAAAACTCAGCTTTGCAAAGGTGGCCACACCATTGTCCTTTAATGCAGTGATCCATGGTTCAGAAAGCCCACACTCTTCAGCCTGTTGGGCGAAAGTCGCCTCCGAATCCAGCAATGAAGAAAGAGCCATCAGCGCCCGACCGATCAGGGAGTAAGGAACCAATTGTGAAAAAGAGCGTATCAAGCAAATTAAACTTCGCAAGTCAACAAGGAAAACCTTAACAGGAGAACATGCAATCAAGATGATAAACATCACTATATGACTGCATGCACATACTCAAGCTGTTGACCTTTGTCCAGGCAGCGCAATCGCTGCAAAGCTCCTTTGAGCATTAAAGATGCATGTTGCTTTCAACTCAATGCATGCTTTATCACAGCCGCTATCAACTGTAATGCTCCTCCCAATCACCAATATTGACCGCTCTCAGCCAACTGTGATGATTCACTGAAATTTCTGAAAATAACAAGTTGCATTCAACAAGTTAGATCAAATCAAAACATCAACTTCACACAAGAACGACATGCACACAATTTCACCTGAAACAAGGTTCAATCTCGCTTGAAACGTTTGGCCTTTGCCGCGTCAAGTGCCTCTGCCATTGCAGAAGACGTAGTGATAACCTGGCCCTTGAAGCAACGGCTGCATCTTGCATTCAAGGTTGAGCAACCCTCTTCCAAGAGCTCAAAAGTGGCAGCTGAAGTCAGTCTGTTACAAAGGGTTCTGCCATCCACCGTTGAACACTTGTGCACAACATGAGACTTAATATTTCTGAGAACTGGACCCTCAATAAAGTCATCCCTGCGAGCAGCTTCTGGTGCATTGTCCTCGTCTGTATCCGAGCTGCTCGAACTTGTTGATGCTAGAGAATCGCTGTCATTTTCACTTTCATCACCTCCCTGTCTCTTGCTACCCTTCGCTGATGGAGCAGCGTCATCAAGGGGCGTAGTAGGGGCCGCATCATCATCTGTCTCCATGCAGCAGTCTTTGGCCGATGCAACTGTTATCAAGGCTGCATCCGCATCCTTTCCGGTTGTTTCACCCTGCCGAATTTTCATAAGATCCAACATCCTCGAAGTCCTTGATTCATCTGGCCTAAAATGGTCGCCTCTGATATTCTTCAACATGCTACAGTACAACTGCAATGGACGTGTCAGCATATCCCTTGAGTACACTGCCATTGAGCGAGCACCCTGCAACTCATGGTGCCCCAGCAGTGTACGGGCTGGCTCATCCAAGCCATAAGAACTCGCCCAGCTCAACGTGGTGTGCTTGAAACTGTGTGATGTCAACCTGTCAGAGTCTGCAATCTTCAAAACTTTGTTGACAAATGCAGAAATCTCATCAGAAGTGCATGATCTGTTGCAAAGGTAACCATCGGTTCCAGGGGCCCTGCAGATGGGTCCAAAAGGACAAGCATCAAGGTTCACATGTAACATTGCAAACGTCTCCAGCCATACCGGTGTCCAGTCCACATCAGTAATGCCCTGGATCGGACACACAACCGGTAGGAAACGCATCTTCTTCTTCAAGGAAGTTGCAGTCTTGTGGAATGAGGTCTCTGTTTCAATGAAGCCAAAAAACTGACCCTCATACTCATTCCTGTCAACCCACATGCGATGAACGTACTGCAAGTCTGACCATCTGGACCGTGAAAAAATTGCAAACAAGACTGCTCCAAGCATGTACTTGTCAATTGTGTCAAGATGCCCCATCATCAAATTTTCCAATTTGGCGACCTCATGGGCCTTCATAGGCCGTGCGGGACGATACACATCCCGTGACAGCATCAACCTCTGAGCACGACCCTTCAACTGCGGATCCTGTAGCAGGGCATCTTGTATTGGTATCTGCATTACATACCTGGCAAACCTGAGAGCCTCCAAAAATGACATGCCCAAACTTGCTGCGGGTGTACGCGCATCTGTTGACCGTAAATAATCCAAGCAATGCGATCTCTCCCAGGGCTCCCAGTCACTGCAAGACTCATGCAACCATCTGAAATATTGCATCAATGTCTGTGCTCTCTTTACAGCAGTTCGAGGGGATTTGACACCAAGGGCGTCTCTCAGGACCAAACCATGTTCCGTAGGATCTGCAAAATGCAGCTCATTTTCCAATGCAACTCCCAACTGCCCAGGAAAACCAAGAACCTCAAAGACCTGTAACCATTTGTCAATGGCCCTAGTCCACAATACCTCCTGCTCGGCAAACATGTCTTTGTCTGGTTTGACTTTGATTGCAAATGAATAAAACGGCAGCTCAAGGTTCCGACCAGCAACCTTCTGTGATGCAGACTGAGATGCAGACGCTGTAGTAGTTGAATCCAACTGGTCAGTAAAACATAGATACTCAGCAGGCAAAGTTGGTATGCCAGCCGCATCATTTGTTTCTGAAAAAATGTCACCCATCACACCAGATTCCCAGGGGTACTTTAACTCCGTGTCGCCCAAGCTCTGGAGCCTGGCCTCAAAAAGAGCCTTGTTAACATCTGCTCTCGAGAAAGGTGTGTCAACGCATGATGCAGGCTGGGTCACATCAACATGAGATTCAAACCCTTCAGCATCTGATTGAATTGCATCCTGTCCAAAAAGATTGACAAGGTCAGGACCTGAAGGTGATTCATCTGGCGGTGCCTGATTCGATTCCTGGACATTCAACACAGAGGGTGACATGTTGCACTCGTTTGCATTGTCAAGCATGCTAGAAAAACTTTCAATTCCCTCTGCGCTCATCTTCAAGGTGCTCTCTGTACCTGTCCAGTTCCTCCAAGATGTCCACAAGTTCCACACTGATACAATAAGTTGTACAGCAGAAAGCACTCTAATCGCTGATGGACAGAAAGGAGAAAACACGGATACGAGAAAAATCACTGTAATCCCAAAGGCACCAAGTAATGTTGAAAATCTGAAATTCAGTCAAATTGTCGTACCTGTCATCCAAGTCTAAACGACGTGCCATCATCCACCCATGGCTGCACAAAAAACGAATCACGTAAGAAACGTTGAACCCTCCCACCCTCCCTTTGGAGGTATTGAACTTGAAATGGCCACCATTGGCATTTAGTTCAATTTACACCTGTGTGCAAAAGATTCAGCAGATGTTTACAGAAAACAACAAGCTGAAACAACTTAAAAAAACCGAGTTGGGGAAAACAGTTCACTGAAGAGTTACAAACGTAAAAAGTAAAGTTGATTGCAGATAACGTTTGCATTCAAACGCACCGCCAATAATCTCTTCAAGTGATCACCCAACTCAGAAGTTTCCTCAGGTTAGAAGTTTCCATCGCAACGCACGCGAGAGGGAAAGAGGAAACGCAAAAGCGCACACGCAAGAGAGGAAGGGAACGGGAAGGAGAAGGGTCAACTAGAAGCTGCATTCAGCTTCTTTTTCTTTACGCAAGGAATAAGGTTACATCAGCGCGCTGAGTCGCAACATCTCCGCGAAACCTTTCTGTTTCAGGTTCTACACTACGCCTACGCCTCCTAGCGTCTCCGCGTCTACCAGAACCACCAGATCCAGACATTGCAACTACACTACTGCAAGGATACTTGACTACAACGGATGCTGCACGTTGGCAGCTCCGCTACCATGCGGAAAATTCAAACCCAAGTTGGTTCAAAAATCCTTTCTACGTAAATCCCAGGACCTACACCTAAATGCAGTTCCTACAACCTACGCACAGCGAAGTTTACGCAAACGCGGTTCCCACACACAAGCTCTCAGGTTCGGAGCAGCTCAACCCTTTTGGACGCTCTCTCAGAGGTGCTGTAGCAACAAAAAACACACGAACCAAAGCAACAAGCAAGACAAGCAAGACAAACTGGACTAAACCACGTGACTGTCTCAGACTACTTCTTTGCAGTTTCCTTGGCTTTGAGCCAAAAGCAACCATACAGCTTGACTGCAACAATTGTTTAAATGTTCAAGATCCGAAGATCTTTCTCTCAAAAACTTTCTTCCACTAACCAGAGACAGGCAACAATGACACTGCGGTCGCTTTTGCCCCCCTCAGACGACCAGCACCCCATTTTGTCATCTCACCATGATGACGGGTGCTTGGTCTGTTGTCATCATTGAGGGGCATAGGCGACCACCGTCTCGAAGTTAACCTGTCAACCAACAAACTCAAAACGACGTGTCGACTATTCACAGTTACACACACAACTACTAACAAGCAGCCACTCTAAACTCAGTTTAGTCCAAAGTTCAAAGTTCAAATCGGTTCGTCACAGTGCGGAAACTTTCATATGAAAGTTTCCCATAAAAGTAAAGCTCACAGAACGCAACTTTCGTTGAAAAATTCTGTGGGTTTCTGGAAACTCCATTCCAGGTTCTTTGAATTCATAAACACTTTCTATGCATACGATTCCACTTGCATTCGCATGTTCACATTCTTGAATTACTTCAAATGCACTCATGCATTCAAACGTCCTCAATTCAGATTGATTCCAAATGCATGCAAACGTTCTCAGCTCAATCCTGAACTCCTCAATGTCATCAAGACATGTCCGAAAATTGCTCCAGGCTTCGCATCTATTTACAAATATTCATGGTTACCATAATCTCAGCGGAGAAACAGTTGATAAGTCTGAGCCACAAATGGATTATGAACGCGGTTCATGTCCAGCACGTGAATGCCAACCCCAGCGGGGCACCGCCATCCGTATTCCTCTACTCGAGGTGCACACCAGGACTGAGTCTGGGAAGCAGCATATTGGAGATGTCCGGATTCACCTCAACCCATTCTTTGGTAATTGCGGCCAAGTTGTGATGGAGGAGCTCTTGGGTGCGGCGCATCTTGGTTAATTCACCAATGCAAAAAAAACCAGTTCAGATTGCATAGTGAACATAGCCTCAGCCAAGTTAGTGTATGACTGGGCTGAACGTCTCACTGAAAAAGACTTCCCAATCCGGCTTAAAACTGCGCCACTGAGGGGCCAAGTTAGGCGACCCGATGGCTCAGTTGGTGAGGCGTTGGTTTTGCCATGACAGACTGCCGGTGGTGGTTCAAATCCCTGTTGGTCCACTCGGGAGTCTCAAGTGCGACCCGCCGAAAGACAACGGGCGCCGACAATAAAAAAAGTCACAGGGTCCAAGTTGGAACCTGCAGAACTGTTCAGGTGCTTCTAGAATCTTAGTGCTGGATCCAGTCCGCACTATCTACCCGTTGCAGCTGCTCTAGGACTTGGATGTCCACGACTCCCTCACCAAAGGCGTCCCCCTTTGGTTCCCAAGATGCCACTGAGTCGCTGGGATGAGGGTGGATTTGTGAATCTACAGACTTTTGGATTTTTCATCTCGGTCCACTGGTGGCTTTCCTCCATCCGATCATGCCCCGCGGGTAGGTATGCCATGCCATCACGCAATATGAACCGTTGGCCAAATTGTCAGTTCATGCTCTTCTTTCACCTCGCAACTGCACAAACACCAGGGCGCTAATGGTGATAATTCAGCCCGGTCTGGTCACAAGTCTGCATTGGATGAGTCGCTGTCGTACTGGGTGAGTCGCTATCATTACTGTTGGACATTCCAACTAATGTGGTCAAGGTGTCACAGTTCTTGCCATACAGCCTACAGACACGTGTGGTGACAGATTTCCTCCAGGTCTCCTCACAGAGGTCCTCTCTTGGACTTGTGCTCAAGAGCGTTGGTATGGCAAGGTATGCGGGTTTTCCAGCTCTCAAACCAGCATTAGATGTCCCCATCATCAGGGCTGTGCAATACCCTCTGAGCTCTCCCTTCGTAAGGAAGCAGCACCACTTCCTCTTAGTTTCATTGTCTATTTGGAGACCAACATTGCAAGGAAATTGGTACAGCAGCGGACCGGTTGCTCATAGGCGCACTCTTAGTTTAGTGTGGGCCTCATTGCGGTGGTCTAATGCTCTTGGGGCCTGGAGCGCTTGCAGAGGATGAGGAAGTCATCAGGGGGTAGCGAGAAAAACCAAAACGACGTCAAGAGGCATGCCATTCGCATTTGTGAAGAGGCGGTTCTGGTTCTTGTCAATCTAAGGGGGGCTTGAAGGTAAGGGGGGGCTTAAGGGGGGAAGGCTAAGGTAAGGGGGGAAGGCTTAAGGCTTAAGGGGGGGGGGCTTAAGGGGGGGGGGGGGCTTAAGGCTTAAGGAGAAGGCTTGAAGGGGCAGGAAGGATCCAAAGACTAAAATTGATAGTACCCTTCACCTTCAAAGGCTGGAGGGGGGGCTTGAAGGGGGGCTTCAAGGTGGGCTTCAAGGGGGCTTCAAAGGGGCTTCAAGGGGGCTTCAAGGGGCCTAACCATCATGAAGGCTTCAGAAAGCACGAAGGGGCTTGAAGGGGGCTTGAAGGGGGCACGAAGGGGGCTTGAAGGGGGCTTGCAGGTCGAGACCTTCAAGGGGGCTAACCATCATGAAGGCTTCAGAAAGCACGAAGGGGCTTGAAGGGGGCTTGAAGGGGGCTTGAAGGGGGCACGAAGGGGGCTTGAAGGGGGCTTGCAGGTCGAGACCTTCAAGGGGGCTTCAAGGGGGCTTCAAGGGGGCTTCAAGGGGGCTTCAAGGTGAAGGGGGCTTGCAGGGGGCTTGAAGGGGGCTTGAAGGGGGCGCGATGGTTTCTTTGTACCCACAAGAGCAAAGAAGGATTTTTTTTGCCCTGGAGAGACACCGAGAAGGCGTTCCTTGCTGACTTGGCGGGAGATCGGGAAGGCGTTTCCAGCTGGTGCGAAGGCCACAGATGGTCGTATTTTTAGGCACCGCGCTCTTGTTGGCGGCCCTGTCTGGATGTGGAAACAGCAGGGAAGACACTCCTTGCAGCTGCCAGAACCTGAGAGGGTCGTATTTCTAGGCACCGCGCTCTTCTTGGGTCCCTTTTTGGTCCGGAGAGAAACCGAGAAAGCGTTCCTTGCAGCTGCCAAACCCATGGGTTGGTCAGGGTTGTTTGTTTGCGAACAGCGAAGCACTGGGGGTCTTCAGCCAATTGTAAGCTCCGCTGTGCTCCGGTGCGCGCTGCGGGACAAGGTTCCGGAGGGTTCCGGAAGGTTTCCAGAAGTTTCAGTGCAGGTGGCATAAAAAAAAAAGGGGGTAGGGGGATGGGGTCCCCGATACCTAGCCTGTAAGAGGGAGCGTGGACCCGCGAGGGTCCCAAGGTTGTTGAGTGAGGGTAAAAGGTGTCTACCCGTTGACCTCTCGACCTGGAACCATGAAAGGACATGGTTACGTCACACTCCCTAGCCGGCAGGTTGGTGCTGTCCTTGGTGACTCGGACGTGTCAACCTGTGCTGCGTGGTCGACGGGCCACAGCGCCATCCACTCCTTGGTGACTCGGAGGTGGATCCCACCCTTCTATGTGGGTTCTCTTTGGGATGGTCAGGCAAGTTGGGTGAACCCCTGCGTGTGGACTCACTGAGTTCGGACTGCGGTTCGTTCCACTGTTGTTCATGCAAAGGGGGGTCAGGTACACTTCTTTGGTAGGTTGTTGACTAGGTAGTGGTTGTCTTTCGATTGTGGTCCCACGTCCTCCTTGGTGACTCGGAGGAAATGAATGGGTAACGGGGCCTAGCCCGCCACGATTGGATGTCACCACTGCTTCAACTTCCGATCCATTGCTTGTGTCCTGGCTAACGGTCAAAGTTCGTGTGAGGGTTGCTATGCTCCGCACGGATCAGACCGTCGGTTCCTCCGTGACGAATGCCAGGGTAGTCACGGTGTCTGGGGTAACCTGGACCTCCTTCGTGTGTTCCCATGCTTTCGGGTATGTGTCACATGGAGGGGTGGGATCGCTATCGACTGGGTCACCCAGCGGTCGAGGTTCTGGCAGAAGCACCTCGGCTTAATGTACAGTCAGGCCACAGTAAGGTCCTACACCAAGGATCGAGCTGTGCTGCGTTGGGACCACACCCTTAAAAGGGGGAGGTTATAAGGTGGACAAGAAACCAACCCACCGAAATACCTCATGTGGGAACCTTCGCAGGCCACATCGGACAAAGACATCAACGGTCTAGTGTTGCTTGCTTCTGCGGGTTGCCGCCTTTTTGGCGAGCGAATACACAGGGAGACCGTGTACGTCCTTTGTGGTGGAAAGGGTACCGCCCCAGGGTGCGCCCTATATGGGAGCCCAAAGGTACCAAGCGTCATTGCATTGACGTCGCCTGACCCTGATGACTCAGATACAGACATCGAACCAGCAGAATCGCCCCAGATAACACAGTCGAGGATGTGTCAATGGACAGTGATACAGAATACTTTGACGCCCTCGAAGCAGAAGATGACGCTCCGTATTTCCAACAAGGGGCCGAGCCTCCCCCAAGGGAACGGTGGGAAATTGCCGCACCTATAGATTTCCTCAACGTCCAGGAGGTCACTCAATTAAGCCACCAGCTTGATGAACTTTTCCTCTCGCAAAAAGAGGTTGAGACCCCGCTCGGCATGGACGATATTAAACAGAGGTGGAAATGGGATGATGTTGGCTCTTGTCGAATGCCCCGGTCACCCCTGACATACCCCGCACTCATGGTGGACGAAGGGAACGGCGTCCAACGCCCCGCAGCCAGCCAGGTCCATCATAAAACGCTCTTCCAGTGGATCATAGATAATCTCTCATGGTTACCACAGTATGCCACTGTTTATGTTTATGTGGACAATCGCAAACTGTCAGGCACTGATCCTCCAGCCTACTGGCCGCAATTTGCACCCTGGATCAAGGGCCGATGTACAGTAACTGGCCCTTACCGGGAGAAAACGACTGCCATTTATTTTCCCATTCATGCTAACACAGGTTTGCATCAGGTCCATTATACCTGGGCTGGTGCTGCAGCTCTGGAGGCACTGTGCTTAATGTTCCCCATGGTAAATTTTGCACTAATCGACTCTGACTGTGTGCCTACCTCATTGTTTGAGATAGCCGAACTAATCAATCTTATGACGGATAAGGCAAGCAGAGCCGAAGCAATGCAACACAACACAATGGCCAGCTCTAGCCAGTGCCCTCCGGCAGTACTCCTCGCCACAGAAGCCAAAGCTGAACTCAATGCCGGCTTAATCATTGTGACAGGGCATATCCCGACCAATGCAGCTGATGTTGAAATGGACCAAGAAACCCCGGATGCATTCATGCCCCTGGCTACTGCCCAAAGCTCCTGTCCGAGTGATGCACCCGTCCCAAAGGCAAGACGAATAGCTCACCCTGCCAACCGCCGATCAGCAGATGACTGGGTCACCGCACTTAAAGATAGCCGAGCCAGTTTCCTTGCTACAACCGCTGTGCCAGAAGACCCTGCTGAAGCAATGAGAGGCGGGCTGCTTCTCACCCCCCTACTAGGATGTAAGGCTAGAACCCCGCTTGACTGGACACATGCATGGGCGATGTTGGGCGAATGGGCGGGAGCCATTGCATTCCCCATCCCGGAGCAAGGAGAATGGCCACGTCATGGAGATGGCCGATACCTTAGACCGGACTTTGTCGAGCGGACCCCGCCATTCCTTACCTGGGCGCGTCCCATTTTCGAGCAAGGTGCACTCTCCCCTATGTCAGTTTTCCCGGCCGACTTCCCCATCCTCTGTCTTCCAGGAGACAAGTTGTTCCAAAGCAAGGAGTTAGCCATGGGGTATAGCCTGCCGCCAATAATGCACGCCTTCCATGGGAGTAAAGTAGGCCTAGGACACCAACTCAAACAGTGGCTAAGCAAAGGGCTGCAACCGCTTGCTGTGTCGCTCATAGGAGTCGACGAGGCACCACCGTTATGGACACACCCCACAGGCTGCGATTTTGTTCGAGGGAGTAAAATAGTCGCCAAGCCGCATGTCCCGCAAAACAGAAGCCTTACTAAGACGCAGGTGTTGCTTCTCCAGAGCCTTTGGACACCAGTGGACGTCCCCAACAGCAGCAATAACCATACACCTTGGCCCAAGGCTTGCGAACCTGCCATCGTCTTCTGCGGTCAGCATGCGAGCCTCCAGCTTCCCACTGCCCCAATCCTCCCTCTGTTGGAAGCGCTGCAACGACGACTGGAAATTGACCCTAGCAACGCAGAGCTAGCCATCAATGAGGTTCTTGCTAGCCATACAGACCCCAAATACACTGATTGGAAAATCACTGTCATGGACAACACCTCCTGGCAACTCAATGACGCTGACCCAGGGTCCCTGGAAGTTCAGTGCACTGGGTTGGGTGGAGGTGAACTTGATGAAGATTGGGACGTACTGCTAGCTTGCAAAAAGGAAGCGCATGTGTATGGGCCATCCCTTAGCAAACAGGACGATTGGAATGCAAGAGCTGGCACAGTAGCAGGCACTGCCCACACACAAGAATACCTGTTACTGCACATTGCCATGTTTCCCATAGGTGCACACTTCTGGTGCCGCGTCTTAGGAATGCCCAGTGCGAACCAATTGCAGGCGCAAATCATCAGTCGGGCCATGAAATTGTTGCGCTTCTGCCCTATCATCCCGGCACACAGGAAACCTCCGTGGCCAGGGTACATACATGGCCTGCGGCTTTTCACTAAATTACTAGTTGCACACCCGCTAGTCGGAGTATGTCTGCCCCCTGAAATCCGCCCAGTAGACCTTCTGAGATTAACAGGATACATGGTAGGCTCTATCTACATCCGAGGGCACAGCGCTGGCTCGTATGCAGGAATGGTATGGGAGACTATCCTCTCGGAATTCCCAGACATTGAAGGCAAAACCGTGCTAGCAGCCATTGCCCTGCCACCATCGCTGCTGACGACATACAACTTATCTCAAATGCGAGAGGTCCACCTCATTCACCATGCAGATGACAGACTTTGCGTATGGAACCCGTCGAACCATGACATTAAATTGCTTAGGCAACGGGGATTTGCAATTACGCATATCACAGGATGGAGAGCGTACCTTGGCACTGCACAACACAATTACTCGCATTGGACACGAGTCGCCCTCCCTGAAGGACGACCAGATATGGAGCAGTTAGAAGGTACCCCTGGAGTGCTCCCCTTTGAAGTGTACTCACAGGCTCCCCTCCGTCTCATCTCATGGTGCAGTTTTGAACTCCCAAGAACAGCCAGAAAACTCCTGCGCGAATTAGCCGAGATGTGCGAGCTACCTGAAACCACGACACAGGCACTTGTCACCCACATTGCTGCCCATAACTCGGAGGTCAAAACTGAGCAAGAGGCAACCCAATACTTAGCCACGTTGGCAACAGTCACCATCTCCTCAAGGACCAAGCTGCTCAACTATACCACCATGGTACAACATTTCCTTGGCACCTTGCAATTGCCCATGACTGTCTACATGTTAGATTATTATTTGCCCATGCTCAGCCCCAATGAAGGCTATAATGAAACAGGGTTAACGATGCAAAGTGCAGGACCTGTCCGGCAACCATCGCAACCCATCGCCCTTGAATTTCTCTTCAAAGGTAGCGAGTTTGGACACTGGAAAGTCAAAGGCGGACAAGATGCATTCGCGTTCCGACATCCAAGCCTGGGTAAAACTGAAGTGTTCAGCCTACTAGCCAGCGATGCACACCATCACAAAGTCAGCCCCATTGGCACGGGTAGACTTATTGCCATGGTAGGTACAGCAGAAGCACCAGCTGATGACGGAGATGACCTTCAAATCCTGTTTGGCTTGGTCCTAGCCATCACGCCGCGCGCATCCAAAAAAAAGGATGAGCTAGCTGCCTCACGCATATATAGACAGTGCAACCCCAAATTCATCGAAGTCGCTTTCCTGTCAGGACCAGCCATTGAATTTTTTGCAAAGGAACAACTCGAAGCCCTCCAAGACTGGTATAGTGCCTCCGGCCAGCACCTGGACCCCATTGATGCGACCGTCCAGGGACAGAAAAGCCCGGTCCCAAAGACCTTCTTCCTACATACAATGTGGATGTTCGGATGTACTAAGCCTACCCGAGAGCTTACCGCTGTCGCGCAAACCTCCCCGTGCAGATACCACCTGGGATTAGGTATCTATAATGTACAAACGGCAGTGGAAGGAATGGAGGGCAACAAAAGATCACATTTCTTGCATTTGTGCGGCCAGTTGCTACGTCTAGTGCTAATTCCATGTCACGTAGAGGGCGAGCGTCACCCCTGGACCCGCTCCACGGCGCTATCCTTTGCCGCTGAGATTGACGGACATGTTTTAGGCACACTCTGCGCAGTGACAATGGCGTTGCTCACCAATCGGCTAGATCTGTGTATCCAAGGACTGTTCGGAGCAGGCAAGTCGAAATCGATGGCAATCCTCATCCTGGCCTTGATTGAAATCGACAATACCGACAGCCTCAAAATACTGTTCATTTGTAAAGAGAACTCCGGCACTAGATCCTTTGCTGATCTCCTCCTATGGCTCGACCCCCCGTCGGGGGTGTTTGGGCGCATAGGTAGGCTGGTGGGAGACCAAGAGCGCAACAAAAGCAGTTACTCCCACACGAAATTCGATATCCACCCGAGAGAAAGAAGGCAAATGCTGAACAAGTGTCAGTTAATTTTAGCCACCGGGGGAACGGTAGCCCAGGATCTTACCATGCAATGGTCCACAATGGGTAGTTTTATGCAAGAGCTCTCCCTCCTGGTCATTGATGAAGGCCAGCAGTATGGTACTGACCGCGAGATTGCAGTTATCAGCCTGCTGAAACAGCAACCTCTGGTCTTGTGGACAGGAGACTCTGAGCAGACACCTGGCGGCATCGATCGGGCAGCTCGCAACGCAAAAAGGTCACGACAACTACTGCTAGCCAAAAAGCATGGACTGCGAAGCGACCGCAACTATTACATGCCAGCCAACCTTGCCGATGCAATGATCCGACTGCTGGACGGTTCGGCAAATGAAGGTTTAGCGGCTCTTAGTCAAATCCTCAAACGAGGACAGTCCACGTTAGGTCAGCTATGGACAAGTCACCTCTCGCCGCAGGATGAGGAAGACCTCAGAGCAGCCAGCACTGTGCTTCCAGGCCTCAAAGCCCAATTTGAAGCCGCCCAGCCCAATATGCAACGACACTCCCGATTTGTGAACTCAGAACTGCTAGAGGGTACCGCTCTAAATTTTCCACGGTCCCTCGTGCGCCTTGCCTGGATTTTGCAACATGCCGCTACCCTCCTACCCATGGCTGGTGACATACAAGCAGTCTTAAATTCCCAAACCGCCGGAGTGAGTGACATCCATGCTTGGGGGTTAATGCTTCCTTCCAGCTCCAGAGTTAGTCCTGTGACATACCATGCAGTGGTTGCAGTTAGATATCCCGATCTTTGCAGGCAGATCAATGGCCTATGGGAACTGGGAAGTTTTGCCTCGGGAGGACTTCCCGACAAGCCACCAGGGTTCCAATTAGTGCTTTGGGATACGAATGCTAGGATTAACGGGTTGGTAGCGACAGATTTAGAGACTCTTGTGTCAGAGGTGCTCACCCCCTTCCCTCACAATGCTGGATTTGCAGACGGGCTTTTTACTATGACCACCGCAACTGATCACAAGAACAACTTGAATCGCTCCGTGCTCAAAAGGGATTATGTTCGCACCCTGCGTGTCGAAACAATAGCCAATTCAGCAGGAGGAACAGCACAGGTATCAATCGTAGCTCAGCCCAGTATTGGATTTCTCAACACTAAATACTACTCCAATGGCTCTCCTACAGAAGATACTGAAGACTGCCTTGGCAGAATCACCGTGGGGCTCACCCGGTCCAAATCCTTAACAGTGCTAGTCTCTCCGCTGGACATGATGGGGCTCATGGGCATGGCGCAGGTGGTTGCCACAATTGCATACGGCCTCCGGGGCCTCCGGAGAGGAGTAACGACGTGGAGGTGGCCAGACTTTAACCCTGACCCGGTTCAAGAGAATCTCGCACAGTTAAGCCGATGGTCGCTGAATTCGGCACCAACCTGGGAGTTCCCTCCCCTTGCAATCGCCAATCAATACTACGACCAGCAAGCTGAAGAAGTGAAGCGAGCGAGATACCGTCTGATATTGGTGCGAGGGTCAGACCTACGATGGCTAAACAGGGAGCGCCTCCAAGAAGTTGAAGCAGGTGGGTAGGGGGATGGGGTCCCCGATACCTAGCCTGTAAGAGGGAGCGTGGACCCGCGAGGGTCCCAAGGTTGTTGAGTGAGGGTATAAATGGGTGCATACCCGTTGACCTCTTCGACCTGGAACCATGAAAGGACATGGTTACGTCACACTCCCTAGCCGGCAGGTTGGTGCTGTCCTTGGGGACTCGGACGTGTCAACCTGTGCTGCGTGGTCGACGGGCCACAGAGCCATCCACTCCTTGGTGACTCGGAGGTGGGTCCCACCCTTCTAAGTGGGTCCTCTTTGGGATGGTCAGGCGAGTTGGGTGAACCCCTGAGTGTGGACTCACTGAGTTCGGACTGCGGTTCGTTCCACTGCTGTTCATGCAAAGGGGGGTCAGGTACACTTCTTTGGTACGTTGTTGACCAGGTAGTGGTTGTCGTTCGGTTGTGGTCCCACGTCCTCCTTGGTGACTCGGAGGAAATGAATGGGTAACGGGGCCTAGCCCGCCACGATTGGATGTCACCACTGCTTCAACTTCCGATCCATTGTTTGTGTCCTGGCTAACGGTCAAAGTTCGTGTGAGGGTTGCTATGCTCCGCACGGATCAGACCGTCGGTTCCTCCGTGACGAATGTCAGGGTAGTCACGGTGTCTGGGGTAACCTGGACCTCCTTCCTGTGTTCCCATGCTTTCGGGTATGTGTCACATGGAGGGGTGGGATCGCTATCGACTGGGTCACCCAGCGGTCGAGGTTCTGGCAGAAGCACCTCGGCTTAATGTACAGTCAGGCCACAGTAAGGTCCTACACCAAGGATCGAGCTGTGCTGCGTTGGGACCACACCCTTAAAAGGGGGAGGTTATAAGGTGGACAAGAAACCAACCCACCGAAGTACCTCATGTGGGAACCTTCGCAGGCCACATTGGACAAAGACATTAACGGTCTGGTGTTGCTTGCTTCTGCGGGTTGCCGCCTTTTTGGCGAGCGAAAACACCGGGAGACCGTGTACATCCTATGTGGTGGAAAGGGTACCGCCCAGGGTGCGCCCTACATGGGAGCCCAAAGGTACCAAGCGTTCCGAACTCAACACAAGTGGCTCCCCGAGCAAGATCTCCCTTTCTCTGAAGTTGTCCTATATGCCTACGCTGCCGATCGCACACCCTCTCCCACCTACGTGTGCCTACCCTCAGGACTGTACAAAGCACGTAGCGGGAACATAGTAGCACAGTCGGGCCCAGAACAGGAGATCCTGTCCTTGCCTGGCATATACTTCTTTGATGGATGGCGATTACACCCGAAGTTACCAATCCCAGACCACTTGCCGCGCGCAAAAGAAGCGCCAGTCCAAGGTACCGCTCTCAATGCACCTGCACCTGACACGGAACCCAAACGGTCGCCAGAAGAAGAGGCGAGAGACATCCTTGCAGTAGCTGCCAAGAACCAGCCCGAAGACGGGCCAAACACAAGAAGAGCAGCTGTCCGCGCATGCAAGTACTTAAGAGCCATGGTCAGTCAATATGAGACCACCATCCAAGCAGTGCATAGTGCCGCCCGCACCCACATGCAAAAAAGCAAAGGCACGGTAGGACCTGCTCCCAGACCCATGGCCCCTGGCTAAGATCACCATAGACATGGAGAAACCGAGCCAGTGGGTCTCAAAGTTGTGCAGACTTTACTTTGCTGACGAGTATGCCAAGCGAACAGTTGGATTGCCCTCACGCAAGCATGTCCCGGACATCGTGGGTGCACTACGAGCAGTTCAAGCGATCCTCCCCAAACTTGAAGCCAAAATGATTGAATTTTTAGCTGAATTCATGGTCACTCTTCTAATGCCAGCCTCGCACGTATTGGAAGTGAGAGCACCTCACCTTTCCTTTATGATGCTCAAGGAATACTGATTTAGGGAACTGTACCTAGGCCTTAAAGTCACAGCATCCTTCGACCGCGCTGAATCATACACCAGAGTGATCGATGGTCAGGTAAGATGCATCACGCCTGAAGTCAAGCCGCAAAATTTGCAGGTCATTTGGAACGTGCAGTTTATCACAGTCTTTGTGCCGGCATGATGATCCCGCCCGTCTACCATAGCCTGCGCAGAGAAAGCATTAAGACCGCTTGCAGAAGGTACCGCAACCTTCGAAACCCTTGGGTCAGCGTCCAGGACGTCGTCCTTAACTCACTAGAACCGTCCACGCTACCAAGTCAACCACTCCCAGAGCTCAGCCACTTTTACCAAACACACAAGCACAAGGAGAAAGATATCTTGCTCATGTCGCTATGGTTCTTGTTGGTGTGTCACGCCTTGACACAAAATGATGCGGAGTCGCCAGTCAGCATCTTTCTGCTAACTTCACAAAAGCGATCAAAAACACATGTCCTCACAAAAAGTCTTTACATCAAGACATGGTTTGTTTGTTTAAATAAGTTTGAGTGTTTGAAAAACGTTGAAACATTTCAAGCACCAAAACATGATTCATGATGTCTCCCTCAGATCTGTTAGCAACTCCAGTTCTGAATGCCTTTCAGAACGTTGCTCTCGCTATCATCATTGAGAGACAAAACAAACTACACTTCTCCAATCAATGTCAAACAAAGTTCCTTCTTCCGAAGTCACAAAATGAATTCTACGATCTTCTCACGATTCCTTCGTGCACTTCTGCGATGATTCTGTCGACAAAACTAAAGCAAAGTATATGGAAAATGGTTTGATTTTCCATGTCACTATACGAATTCAAATCCTCACAATGTTGTCCGTGCAATCAAAGTACTCAAAGAAGACGAAAAGTATATCGTTGTTGGGTTTCGTCATCTCCAATAAAACGTGCAAAACATGAAACGTGCAAATACGATGTCAACCATCACGGTTGAGCTCATCATCAAGATGAAAACCAAATTCACTTCTTCCAATGCAGAAAATACCAATGGATTCATCTCACCACAGATGTCAAATTTTCACACCCCCTTTTGAGATGAACTCCATTCCATAGGTATACGCTGTAACCCATCCAGACTTCAGCACGTATCGCTAAAGCTTAGCAGGTCAATACATATAATACGAATTGTCCCGTTGTCCACCCTCCAATGAACAACCAGCTCATAGTCTTTCCTCGTCTTTGCACCAATGAAGATATTCTCAATCACCCAACTGCCTCTGCACTGAAGTTCCAGTGAAGCAACCCTTTGGCTTTCCAACCTTTCCAGAGTCCTCCACAACCTTACATGCGCAGAGAAAAGAATACCAATCCTTTGCAATTGGACCTGTACTCTTGTTTCCCAGGTGACACATACTCCATTTGCAATATCCTGCCATCTCATCATCGACATATACCTCACGGTATGTTTTACCTTCATTGGCAAACTTTCCAAACGCAAACTTCGTTCTGCTCCAATCTCGAAAACTCATGCCTTCAGGTACCAAATCAGCAGTAAGCTGATCAAGAACCTTGTCGGCGATCCCAGGAAAGATTGGGATAGGCATGACAGGCAACTGTGCATTCAAAGGTTCAGCTGCCGAAGAAATCACATCGAATTCATCATCATCCAGAGCCTCACGAAGTCGCTTGCTTCCATCTGTCATTGCTCCTTGACTCTCCAAAGGAGTCAAAACACTGGATCCGGCTGCATAGCCTGACCCTGAATTTCCACTGTTCCACTTCTTCTGAAGAAGAGCAAGCAAAGCCTTCTCATCCTCATCTGTCCATCCAGACTTGGCCATGGCTACAAACCAAACCGCGTCCGGTAGTGAAAAAGCACTAGACCGTGGCTAAACTCTTAGGAGCAATCAACCTAGAACGTGAAACGAAGGGTCGAACCGCCATCACAAGTGTGATAGGATCAGTGGCCTTTCAGATTGTTCTGCACTGCGCACACACACTGCATCTTACAGCATCGCGCAACAAAACTCTGCACAAGATGAAACATCGTGAAAACTCCTGTTTGTCTTTGGCAACGTTTGTTTGAAAACAACGTGCAAACAGAAATGAAACGAAATGAAACGAAACGTGGATCCAACTTCTGTCTCTCTCTGTCACAGGGCCCCCTTTCAAACGCAAATTCAACTCTTCTTCGAAGCATGTTTGACCGCAATCAAAATGTATCTTGCCAACTTTCGGTTGTAAAACGCTGTTTCAGTATAGTTGATTTGATAAAGTTCTGCATGTGTCTGACACGTGCATGTTGAAAGTTTGGAGTGAAGATTTAATGCAAACCAAGCTGAATTGGAAACAAACTTCAATGTCTTTCCAATCGGAATACCATCCTTGTTCTGACATCCAGTCTTGCACAACCTCACCAAAGCCTCATGTCTCATGTCAAAACTCTGCAAAAGATTCACTGTCTCAGGTCGGGACCAAATGGTATTTCGTTCTGGAAGCTCAAACGAACATGAGTCCGCATGTTTGAAGTAACCACCAATCGCGTTGATGATCTCATCCCATTCCTGGTCCTTTTCAGTGACTGAGTCCGGATTGAAATTGCGAAGCGGACTTCCACTTCCACAAGGAGTCGATGCATGAATATGCACCCAAGGTGGACATGACGAATTCTTCCACTGTCGAATGCAAACAACTACACGACTCAACGTTCCAGAACTCTGCACCTTAGCAACTACACCAATGTATGGGACCTTTGAAACTTCACAGACTTTTCTCAAGTTCGAATGTTCCGAACAACACAGTTCCACAATCGCAATTGAAGAACCCTGAGTCAACACTTGTTGCAACACACACAGCTCACGAAGTTCTGCTAACTCAGCTGTCAAACCATCTGGAACCACAATCCCAAGAGCATAACGATGTTTATAGAAAGCTTTAGCACTCAAACATTTAGTGAAAAGATCTGCTGGATTTTCAACACCACTTCTGTGTCTCAATTTCAACAAACCCTCTCTCATCTGCTCTCGTAACCAATGCAATCTTATTTCAATGTGTCGTGAACGTCGTGGCACGTCCATGGATCTCACAAGTTGCAATGCGGAGCTTGAATCGCTCTCCAGCCAGATCACAACTTCTTCTGGCTCATCGATCTCATGAAGTGCAAACAGAAGACGGTGAACCAGTCTTCCAAACGCAACACTTTCTTGACACACTGATTGCAAACCATAAAGTTCTGCCTCACATGAACTCAAGCTCAAAGCTTGCTGTTGTCGGCTCAGAGACCTTACCAAAGACCTCTCAAAGAAAACAGCTCCACCGCTAACACCTTTGCGGTTGTTGAAACGGTACGGTGCATGTGAAGCGTCGCTGAAAGAATGAAGATGGACTGATCTCAGTTGAGTATCGTCAACTTGACTCATGATGGTCTCATCTCTGCTCGGTAGACACAAGCATGCATGCATGTCAACATACAAGAATCTCAAAACTGCTTTCAATGCTTGTTCAGTTCCGTGCATCGGTTTCGCTTGCTGTGTCCCAAGAACAGACATCCATGTCTTCAAGTCATGACGCACCTGTGACAACCAAAGCAATTTTCCCAACGCCTTTCTGAAGCGTGAGTATGCTTCATCTGACAAAGGTTTCTGAAAGTTGCTATCCATGAGTGTCTTCTCAAGATGTCCCGAAATGTCAGGAACATTCTCAGACCCACGGGTAACACCGTAATCCAGAAACGTAGAGTCAAGATAATGTGGATCGACACCCAGAGTGATCTCAGAGGAATCTCTTTCTCTTTTGATGACACGACCAATAAAGGTCAGGGATCCTCCCTCTTCTCCGATCTCTCCAGTTGTCTTCACAGGCACTACAGACGACAAAGTTGCAACCACATGTTCCTCGGCTTCCTTAGTGGTCGACAATAACAAGATGTCATCAACATACACAACACACAAACAAAACCCAATTTCATGACCATCTTTCACAATCTGTCCACCATACACACATGGTTCCAACGAATCAGACCAAAGGCCTACATGTTCAACCGTAAATGTCAAAAGCTGCAACCATGCCAGTGAAGCATCACGTAACCCGTTCAATGCCTTTTCAAGCAAATAGTAGGTCGCTTCACCTGATGGAAAGCTAATCGACAACGGCATTTTCAAGACAACATGTACACCAGTTCCCAATGGACTATGCATGAAGGCATGACTCACGTCCAATGCACGCAAAAGCATCTTCCGTGTCGCTGCCATCGCAAGTACCAAATGGACACTCTCGATTGAAGGAGTCGGACTGCTAAATCCCAAAGATCTAGCTGAGGAGCCACGATTGAAGTCCTTCGCAACAATCCTGGTTCGAACCCTCTCACTGCTTTTGTAAGCTGCAACCCACCTTGACTGGATCAAACGAAGGTTCGGAACAGCCTTCTTCATGTCGTCCAGTTCTGACTGGGTGATGATGCAGCCAGTCTTGCAGTGTTCCAAGTTCCTAACCTCCTCTTGCATACCTTTGAAACCTTGTTCCAAATCAAGCTCTTGCAAACTCTGATCATCTATGATACTGTCCGGTTTCCAAACCAAGACATCTTGACCTCCAAGACGCATCTTCACAAAATCATGCTCATTGCCTCGATTGAAACAAACAGAATCAAGAGAACCAGAAAACATTTCTGGAGATGTTGCCGGAGCAAAAGACGCTGGACCTTCAAGTGTACCCAAACTCGCAACCAACACAGGTTCCACTACCAACCCAAAACCAATCAAAATCCATGTTTGTTTGAAGCAGTTCCTCAGAATCTTCACGGATCTCTCTTTCCAACTGTTCTCGGTCGGTCTCAGCTTTCCTTTTAAACCTTCTAGTGTACTCAACCTGTGTTTCCGGCTGTCGCCGAGCGGACTCAGGTGTTGGTACCAATTCTTCATCATCGACCTCTTCTACTGGCACCTCAACCTGTGGTACAACAACATGGCTCTCCTGAGAGAGTGCAGGTTCAACACGTCTTTCCTTTCTCCGTTGTTCCTCAAACTCAGCAAAACGCTTCCTACATTCCTTGTTGTGCCTAATACCAGGTGCTTCCATGCCACTCTCACATGCTGGGCATCGACGAGTCGGTTCAAAACGTGATACGTCAGGTGAAGTTCTTTCAGAACTCTCAGGACTACCAATGGCTACATCTGCAGTATCTGCTGGTGACGTAGGAGATGGAGTGACAGAAACTCGAGACGGCTCTGCTGGAACTTCCTGTGGAGGCACGACAACGTTCGATCTTGCCAATGGCACTGCTGGCGCCAAACGCAACTCACCAGATTTCTTCTTCACACTGCTGGACTCTGGCAAGACAAGTTTGGGCTGTGAAGGTGCCGGCAAACTCTGGCCTTTCAACTTTCGCAACTCTTCAGGAGGTAGCTGACTCATATCAGCTGGTGCAGTCCCACTGTCATTCACAATTTGGGGTCTACTACCTACAGTCCCAGTGTCAAATGAGTCAAAACTCCCTGTCCCGAATTCAAATCCCATCTCAAAGGTGAAATAGCCCTGATGTTCCTAGCTACAAAACGCATCAACTCAGCTTTGCCATCCACACGAATGAGACCCTGCACAACTGGACCTCGTTCCAAACCCATGTGAATGAAAGTACACTCAACATTCCTTGTTGAAAGTGGTGAATGCTGCCGAATTGAATCAGGAATCTCTGCCAAAACCTGAGCACCAAACAAAGTCGAAACTGGTTTGGATAACTTCCTTCCTGACACCATTTCCAATGGACTTCTGTCTGAACCTCGTGATGTTGAAAAATGGTTGTTGCACAAAGCCAAATACGTCAAAACGTCAACCAAATTCTCATGTGAAAACGTGACATCCAACCCTTGTGCATTCAGATCAGCCCTTAGTACAGAAAAGGATTCCTTTAATTCCCTAACTGCTCGTTCAGCCGACCCAATCGATCGATGTTGTTGTGGCGAGGCTCTCCGAATAGCGAACGTATATCGGCCAGTAGAGGATCCAATGATCTCTCCCACTGCCCTCTCGCTATCGGTGTGGACGTCAATGGAGACTGCCTTCGAAGTCAACCCAAAATGTTGAAGCCATACAACAATCTGTCTCCTGGCTGCTTCGACATCTTCTCCAACCACCACATAGCCAATGCACCTCGACATCATCTCGGTTAACACAAGGATCTTCACAGAACCTGGGAGTTCGTCTGCAACGATCTCACCTGTTGTGTTGAGGAATGCAAAATCGGCCTGAATAGAAACTTCTTTCCTGTCACCTTTGTCTCTTCTGTGCTGAAAAACGGAACGACCCTTGGCACATTCCAAACAGTTCGGATTGAATGGAATATGTCCCTGTCTCCGGTGACGTGCCAGTTCATTGTCGTCTCCTCCAGACACAGCTGCGACAGAAAAGTCATGAGTGTTACTCACAGTCAAGTCAGACCTGTATGTACTACTACTACCAACATCGGGATACAAACGAACCCAAGGACAATTGGCAAAATAAGCAACATCAAGACAATGCATTCCAAGCTTTTCATGAAACAAATCAAAACTTTTCGGACCTTGTGTGAATCTCCATCCCGAATCTGCCAACGAAGTGATTGACAAAATGTTGTGCCGGATGGAACCCACCAAAACATTCAAACGTGCTTTCTTCCAACACCAATCATCACCTGATGTGCCTGACATGTGCATCTGAACTCCAATCTCAGCAGTGCCTGCCATGTTGACTGAGGATCCATTGGCAGCTTTGTAACTACCTAATCCCTCACTGTCCTGCAGCACTGACCTGAAGGCTGACAAGTTCGATTCAGCCAAAACACTTGTGGATGCACCAGAGTCAAGAAGCCACCAAGAAGCATCGGTGTTGTCAGCGACCTGTGAAAGCAAAGGTCGCAAAAACTTCAAGTAAGGTTCAATCTGCTGTTCAACTGAAACCTCACTGTGGTCATCAAACCAATCATGTGCACGCACCAAAACGACTTTCATCGGTACAGTGGCACACAAGTCTCGGCTGGGGTCATTAACAAAACGTGTTTCTAAGTTGGAACTGTCACCAAGTCCAACCTCATCTCCACACTTCAAACCACAAAACTTCAAACCACAAAACCATGGCTCATGAGTACAGCTGTCGCAACCTCTTGCCAGCACACAACCCATGTCAGCCGCTTCAACTTCCTCTGACTCATGAGTACAGCTGTCGCAACCTTTTGCCAGCACACAACCCATGTCAGCCAGTTCACTTCTCACTACTTCTGACTCACAAGTACAGCTGTCGCAACTCCTTGCCAGCACACAACCTGTGTCAGTCAGCTCATCTTTCTCTTCTGACTCATGAGTACAGCTGTCGCAACTCCTTGCCAGCACACAACCCATGTCAGCCAGTTCATCTTCTTCTTCTGACTCACGAGTACAGCTGTCGCAGCTCTCTGCCAGCACACAACCCGTGTCAGCCAGTTCACTCTCTTTTGACTCACGAGTACAGCTGTCGCAGCTCTCTGCCAGCACACAACCCGTGTCAGCCAACTCACTTTCTTTTGACTCACGAGTACAGCTGTCGCAACCCTCTGCCAGCACACAACCCGTGTCAGCCAACTCAATTTCAAAGTCTTTGCAATCAACCACAAGCCTATTCTCGGTTTCCATGTCAGCAACCTCATGCTCATGCACAAACCTAAGACCTCCAGTGGTTTCACATGTCATGTCAAACAACAAAGGATTAATGATCATGCTGCCGACACTGCCAGTCTTTTGGACATCAGACCTATTGTCGTGGCTTGCACTCGGTTCCGCACTTTGGACTGGTCCCTGTTGCCAGGTATACCCATACCCGTCGCAATACCATCCAGAACCATCGTCCCACCATGTCTGCGAAACTCCCCATTGACCATCACAGCTCTCCGGCCATTGGTCATGCCACCAATAGTCATCATCGTCCCAACTCTCTGCAGTCCAGTCGGTCCAATCTTCTGAAACCTCATTCAACTTGCCTTTCTTTCCCTTTCCTTTGCTACTGCCTTTGCTTCTAAAGGTAGCACCCTTTCCTTTGGAACCTTTACCTTCTTTGCTCTCAGGGCAGTTGAAGCTGATGTGTCCCATGTTACCGCATCTAAAACACCGAATCTTGCTCATGTCTGCGGTACAACCTGGGGCAGTGTGTTTCCGACTGCCACACTTTCCACATCTGCCTTCCACTGCATCTACAAGTTCGGCATCAAGAGAATGATGTTCTACACTCCCCTCCAGGGAACTCAATCTCTTGCTGGGGCCTGCTGTCCCAAAATCGCTAAACAGGCGTTGTTGCTCTTCCCAACGCATCGCAGCGTTCCTGTAGGACTCGTAATTGTCTGCGCCGCTGTGATGGAGAACATAATTCTTCACTGTCTCAGGCAAGCTTTTCAACAGAACAACTAGCATGTCAGAATCTGCCAGCTTCAGTCCTGTGGTGTCCACCTGCATAGGGAGAGTTCCTAGCAATCTTGAGAACCTTGCAGCTTCATAGTCAATTCTTCTGATAGTATCACTAACCAAGGAACTCGGCGATGTCTGTGTCGCCGCCAGGACAAAGGACTTCCCTGCAATCTGCATCCTTAGTGAGAGCGCTTCGGATCTTGACCTCAGAGAAAATTCAAGAGTAAGTTGCCTAAGCAGTTCAAACCCGCTTGCTTGTTGGTTTACTGCTACTGCCACTCTGTCACTAGATCCTACTCCATGTAATGCCACACCCTCACTGAAAGCGTTCACCAACGCCACACACCTGGGGTTGTCGTGAAACGCAGCTTTTAAGATGGACATAAGCCTTCGAGACCTTGCCTGTTGTGCTCCACTGAGAGCACTCCATCTGATGGGACCGGGCCAACGGCTACTATGCTGGATTTCTACAGAAAATTCTTCCACCAGCTGCCCAGGATGACAACTCATCCAAATAGCCAGCCCAACCTAACACCTCTTCTTCTCTTGTCTTCCAAGTTCCTACTGGTGTTGGTGCCGGTGTCAACCATTTTTCGCTTTTGGCGAAGACATCCAATTGCTGTGAATTTCCACGATTTGATTGTTGAACACCAAAACCAGGCAAAACATCAAATGGCTGCGGAGTCACAAACGACGAATCAGCTGCCCTACCAAGACCATCACCAAACACTTCTGGAACCCCTCTTCTCTGCTGCATAGTTACAAAACGATCTTGCATATGCTGCTGCACTGTCTGTAGCTGTCCCTCACTCATGCTACCTAACATAGCCATGACCTCTTGGATCTGCGCCGCCTGAGGCGTCAAACCTCCCAAGCTCGCTCCAACCGGGCCACTCGGCATGTTTCCTTGGCAACTCATTGGGTTCACTCCTAAGTTTGGAAAATCTCCAGACCTTGGTCCACCAGGCATACTCGCACAACCATAACTTGGCACACGCGCTTGCGAATTCTGTTGCATAACGTTTGTTGTTGGGGAATCCATTGCGCACCAAACCATGCTGGTCCCAGTCCTTGCATTCCGGGGACATTTCCTTGCTGACATCCCTGCACCGGACCTACCTGACCACCTGCATCCAGGTTTGTCGTGCTCGCAAATCCCTGTACGTTCTGTGACACATTTGC
Organism: Cladocopium goreaui; assembly: GCA_947184155.2. Lineage (NCBI taxonomy): Eukaryota > Dinophyceae > Suessiales > Symbiodiniaceae > Cladocopium > Cladocopium goreaui. Next base: position 101,954 of record CAMXCT020001672.1, on the reverse strand, counting down.
TTGTTGTTGCTGTGGCTGCTGCTGGGGCATGTTACTTACTTCAGGTGTTTGTCCATCCATCCCAGATCCACTACCTTGCTGACTAGGCGTTCTTGGCACTGGCGGCAATCCGTCACCACGGTTACAACCACCATTTCCGGTACCACTTCCTTCACCTCTTTCAGCCATACCAGGACTAGGACAACCTTGCACACCTTGACTCGCACTACCTGAATCCATTCCTACTTACGCGCAGCAAGCAGGCAGCTCCGCTACCATGCAGAAGGTACCGCAACCTTCGAAACCCTTGGGTCAGCGTCCAGGACGTCGTCCTTAACTCACTAGAACCCGTCCACGCTACCAAGTCAACCACTCCCAGAGCTCAGCCACTTTTACCAAACACACAAGCACAAGGAGAAAGATATCTTGCTCATGTCGCTATGGTTCTTGTTGGTGTGTCACGCCTTGACACAAAATGATGCGGAGTCGCCAGTCAGCATCTTTCTGCTAACTTCACAAAAGCGATCAAAAACACATGTCCTCACAAAAAGTCTTTACATCAAGACATGGTTTGTTTGTTTAAATAAGTTTGAGTGTTTGAAAAACGTTGAAACATTTCAAGCACCAAAACATGATTCATGATGTCTCCCTCAGATCTGTTAGCAACTCCAGTTCTGAATGCCTTTCCGAACGTTGCTCTCGCTATCATCATTGAGAGACAAAACAAACTACACTTCTCCAATCAATGTCAAACAAAGTTCCTTCTTCCGAAGTCACAAAATGAATTCTACGATCTTCTCACGATTCCTTCGTGCACTTCTGCGATGATTCTGTCGACAAAACTAAAGCAAAGTATATGGAAAATGGTTTGATTTTCCATGTCACTATACGAATTCAAATCCTCACAATGTTGTCCGTGCAATCAAAGTACTCAAAGAAGACGAAAAGTATATCGTTGTTGGGTTTCGTCATCTCCAATAAAACGTGCAAAACATGAAACGTGCAAATACGATGTCAACCATCACGGTTGAGCTCATCATCAAGATGAAAACTAAATTCACTTCTTCCAATGCAGAAAATACCAATGGATTCATCTCACCACAGATGTCAAATTTTCACACCGCTAGTTCTGCAAGTCCCATAGGAGTCCAGTCAGTCCGTCCCACCTGGTTTGAAGACACAACACCCAAGGACACCACATCTCAATCACCTCAAGACCCTCATAAGGAGCAACCCCAGTCTCTACATGGGCTGAAGTTAGTCATCAGAGAAGAGGTGTTACCAGCGAATGACCAATCCCAGTCCATCAGACCATCCCCACTGACGTGTTTTGCCCGGGAACGCACTTTGTGTGAAAACAAGGCGGTGGCAATCCTCGCCGAGATACAAGCCGGCCGACCAACTATAATCCACAAAGATGGTGGCGAAATGCTCATTGCCATTGTCCTTGACAGACCATTGGCAGAAGCGAAGGAGCTGGTTGATGACCCTGCGGCATTCACTCGCGAAATGACGCGGATCCTGAGTGACAAGCGAACCCACCCGCTCATCGCCCAAATGATGAAACCAGCGGAGAGCAGTGATCCCCTCCCCGCCACTGCTGCCGCCAGTGGTACTAGTAGCAGTAGCGACTCTCGCACCACTTCACACTAGCAGTTCCAGTAAGCCACATGGATGACGCAGAATATCCCTGTGTCCCATCCATGCATTCAGCCTGTAAGTTGACCTAGGTTACGCGGCGTTGTCACCATGGGGCACTCATGGTTGATCACTGCCCGCTCCGACAACCTTTGCCGTTAGCATGCCGACACCAGTCTGGGACGGGAGGCGGTGCGAGGCGGTCATAATAATCCTGTTCTGGGTTTTTAATTTGTCTTTGTTCGTGTTGTGCTGCCTTAATTGTTGCATGGTAGTGCAGTGCGATGTCAAAGTGCATCAAGCCATGGCGCCCGTCGCTGTTTTGCTCAGCGCAATCCAGTACCTGCATTGCTTATGAGTTCAGTGCAACCAAGTGAAGTGGTATGCCAACCCCAGAGTCACAATGAGGCACAGAATCTCCTCCTTTTGCAGGACTATGTGCACAGACTGACGAACACTCTCAGAACTTTGGAAGACACCCATGCCGGAATGCAACAAACAGAACTCCTTGCAGGTGTTATCAACGAGCAAGACTGCAGAGACATTCGCACAGCCTGCTGCTGTACAATGAGTCTGCGCATTCGACTAGAAGTCCGTGCCAATGTTGCAGAACCTGAAGTGATAAGTCGACAGCTGCAGCTCATGCATGCGAGCGTACAACATTACCCAACAGAGGACCTTAACACAGCTGAAGAACCTCGTTTGAACACTTTGAGGATAGACCTGGTCCCTGGGCAGAGAAAAACGCTCGCATTCCTAACGCTTGCAAGCCTGCATCCATGCTGTCGAGCTAGCCATCTTAGCTAACTCGATCGCATTGTATTCAGTTTTGAAAGCGGTATACACCGCAAGAGTGCACTGCAGCTCCCAACGATGATGATGCTTGGAGAAGAACAACTGAGCGGCTCTGAGTGTGCCCTGAGTGCCTTAGCCTCGATGTCTTTTTTCATCTTAGATCACGTTTCACTCCTGTTTCACTGCGGTAGTTTTCTCACCACTTTGTTGTGACCCGGCGTTGTCGGTGTTTGCTTAAAAGTGTCAGGGTGAATGTCATGCTGTGAAGGCTGCTCTCTGTGATCTCGGGGATCCTGGCTGGGGGGATTCCTGGTTTCCGCATTGAGCCTTGTTGCTTCCCGCACCCTTCAAGTGGCCCATGGTGATTTTGTCGTGGGTCTTGTTGTTGTTTATTTTTATGGGCCTGCGAACATGACACATAAGTTGTCATCTGCATGCGCCGAGATGATACTGAGCTATCACCTCTCGCCTCAACAGATCTGTTTCACCCATAAACTGGAACCTGCCACGTCACTGTTTTGTGGTTGTGTGGTTGTTTTTCTTTTGTGTGGGTTGTTTTTTGTTTGGGTCTGTCTTGGTGTGGTTTTTGCTTTTTGTTCTTTGTGTTTCGGTTTTTGTTCTCGGAAACGTGACAAGGGATTTGGACTATGTATCGGTCCTCTACCAGTTTATTTGCGGCCACTACAGCTTCGGCCCCTGCGTGAATTAATTAATTAATCTCATATGCAACATGCTTGGAAACATGTTGAACGACCTGGCGGAAGCCATACGGCGTTGGACGGAAAAAAAAAAGTTCCAGTGCAGGTGGCAGATGAAGGTTCCGGAGGGTTCCGCTATGTTCCGGAAGGTTCCGGGCAGTTCCGGTGCAGATGCCAGGTCAAGGTTCCGCGGGAGGGGGGGAAAACAACCAATTACAACTTTCCCGACCACCCCAGGCGGGGGAGCGTCAAGGGGGGGGGCCTTGGGGCTGAAGAGGGAGAGGCAGGAGCGGGGCTGGGGTAGTTCGGTTTGTTGCTGTTTGTCTTTGCGTTTAAATTTTTGTCTTATTTGTTTGGTTTTGTAATGTCTTTGGCCATGCAAGGCTGCGTCCTCATAGTATGTTTGTGAAAGCCATTCTTGTTTTCGAGGTTGAAATTTTCCGGCCCTGTGTTTGCTAGCGCAACAACGTCACAGCAGTAGTAGTGCTTTTTGTGTGAAAGCCATTAGTGGTGCTCCTTTGGTGAAAGCCATGATGGTACGTCGTCGGCATATGATTGCAAAGGGCATGATGAAAGATTAGCGCGCAAAGTGCTGGAGTCTTGCAAAATCGGCGTGAGGGGGAGGTTGCTCTTCTCTTTTTCTTCTTAGGGAGGGCGCGCGCCTCCCCCGAAAGGAAACAAACAACAAAGAACGGCTTCAAGGGGGCTCGTTCGGTTTGTCGCCGTTTGTCTTTTTCGTTTCCATTTTTGTCCTGTCCGTGTTTGGTTTTTGCAATCTCTGGCCACGCATGCTTGTGGTGGCGAAACCCACGCTGTGCGTATTTCTCGGCCTGTTGGCCTGGTTTGCTTCGAGTGTCACGTGGCAATTGTTTTTTTTTGCAATTTACTTGGAACCATGGTTTTTCTTTTTCACGCTGACGCGTTTCCATCCGAACAATTTTCAGAACATTTTAGACAAACAACAAAGAACGGCTCCAAGGGGGCTTTTTCGGTTTTGTCGCCGTTTGTCGTTTTCGTTCTATTCTTGTCCTCTTCGTTTCTGGTTTTGCGATGGCTCTGGCCACGCATGCTTGTACATAGACATTGCGGCCTGATCCGGCTTCTTCATCTCCGTGTGCTTCTGCAGCCTGCGTCGTTCTTCCGCAAGATGAAAAAGGCCAATGCTGCGCACTGAGTCAGACATGTGCTGTGCTACGCTGGCATCCGACTGTCAGATTCCTGAAGCAGATGGTTCACCTATAGGTTTTTGTCGGTGTAAAAAAACTAATCCGAGGTTCTTCATGGTTTTTGGCGGTTCAGTCCCATTGCACGACACGACGGAAACTCAAGATGCCAAATGCAGTTTGTTCGAACATGGCCTTCGTTTCGTTCCCCACCCATCATTGCACAGGTAGCGCTACTCCTGCCATGGTTACAAGCTCAGAGAGATTTTTGGTGCAGTTGTGAATCTCACACCGTTTCGCACCGTCAGAACCCGGGTATGGGTCACATTGGCAGGCCCAGTTGTGCGCAGGAATGTTTTTTTTGAACTTGGTTTGTGGCAGGCCCAGTTGTGCGCAGGAATATTTTTATCTGGTCTGAACTTTGTTTGTGGCAGGCCCAGTTCTGCGCAGGACCCCTTTCATTTGAACTTGGTTTGTGGCAGGCCCAGTTCTGCGGTTTTTTTTGTTTGAACTTGGTTTGTGGCAGGCCCAGTCAGCTTCCCCTTAACCTCCTCCAGCCCCCCCTTAAGCTCCCCCCCCTTAAGCCTTAAGCCCCTCACCCCCCTTAAGCCCCCCCTTAAGCCCCCCCCTTAAGCAAGCCTTAAGCCCCCCTTAAGCCCCCCCCCTTAAAGCCCCCCCTTTTAAGCCCCCCCTTAAGCCCCCCCCTTAAGCCTTCACCCTAGGCTTCGACCCTTCGATGGGGGGGGGGCAAGCCCCTTCGTGACCCCTTAAAGCCCCCCCAAGCCCCCCTTAAGCCCCCCCTTAAGCCCCCCCTTGGACGAAGGGGTCGGGCCCGCCCTCCCAGGTCTCTTGGGCCATGAAGTGGCTGAACTTAGTGCGTTGTGCTTTGCAGCGGACGTCCGAATCTTTCCCGCAGATTAAGCCAGACTTTCTCATTCCTCTTTGCGGCCCGAATTTGGATCAGCCCATGTTTACTGTCCCAATGACGCAGGCTCAGGGTGTGCTGATACTTCGCCGCGTCCTAATGCAGTCCAACAAACCCGGCTTTCCAGTTGCAGTACCAAATTATGCAACGGGTGGCAGCTGGTTTCAGGCCGGTGATTCCTCTTCTTCGAGGTGGCGCCAAGCCGATGATTGTGGCTGAAGATGCGGCCCCTTTGCAAGAGACGGCACTTAACTTTCCCAATGCTGAGAATCTGGTTGACTCAGACAAGGGTCTGACCTTGAGACTCAAGCTGATGGGACTCAGGATGAGACCTACGTTCCAGTTGTTCAGGCAAAATCTACTAACTGCTTGTTCCTCTTGAACGTTTCATCGTCAGTGGCCCATGTTGCAGCATGTTGTCTCACCTCTGACCCATGCTGCGTGGTCACAGTGGACGATGAGCAGGTTTCGAAATCATTCAAGTTTATTCAGATTGAGCATATAGTCAACGCTGGGTGCAACGATTGCACTACTTGCCCACGGGTCCATAATGAATCCAAGATGGAAGAGTTTGTGGAGCACCTCAGTTTGGTACCTGATGGGAAAAGCTTCCAGACATTTTCTCCACAGTCGGCGTCAATTAGACGTATGTTGAAGGAATGCATTGCCAAGTGTGTGGTCTGGACGTGATTCAGTTTCAGGTGACTCAGTTCGACCAGTGGCTACGAGAACAAAGCTCTCATCTGCAGATGTCAAGACAAGCGGGCGGAGTTCTCTCAGAACTACCCTGGTGAACTGTTGACACCTTCCACTATGCCATCCATTTTGTTCTTGTGCCTTCCAAAGGAAGCCATCGAAACCAACACCTTTGCTTGGATCCCATGGAAGAGCCGTACCTCAGAAACTGATGAGCAGACCTTCTTGGAGCATCGCAGACCTCGGAATGATCGTCAGCTCTTGCGATCTCTGCTGGCAGAAGGTGAGTCTGAGTCAGTGCTGTCCGAACAACCAGAGAGGCTATTGTCAATCACCAAGCCTCTGAGGAAGTTGTGGTGGCCAAGTTCCAGAATTTGCTCACTGTGGCACTGGCTATGCTGAGCCAGCACATTTGATTGTGCTCAAACGATTCCATGCCAAGTTTCTGGAACTGGCTCTGGCGAACCTCGAGATCAGCACTTGCGTGCCCCATCGTTATCAGAAATTTTGGATGCAGACAGCTTGACAGCGGTCACAGAGCTCTTCTACAGTATGGTCATAAAACGACGTCTTGAATGAAGTGGCATTCTGTCGTCAGGTGTTTCACACCTCGTTGGCTCCTCAACCCAAGCCACTACCTACACCTCGACCGGAGCGGGCAAGTGGGACAACTCATGGTTGCGAAAACTTCCTGATGGCAAGGTATTTGCATGAGGTTCCACTTGAACAAGTGCAAGTCAGGTCGCACTTGCAGGTTCGCTCATCAATGCCCCATCCCGAAGTCCAACGGGGAACCTTGCGGAGGCTCACACACTGCAGCCAAGCACAAGGCTGCACCACACTGACCTGTTCAGCTTCTGGCTGACAATTCAGAGCCTTCACAAGCGTTGCAAGGCCTGGCTAATTTTGGTGAGGATCCACCCCAGGTGGTAGAAGTCTCCAGATCGCTTCCCAAGAGGCATCCTATTGCAATACAGTTTTCGACAATGGCGTCAGCCAAATTTTTTCTTAATATTTTTTTAGGTGCCACTGACTACTGCCTTAACGCATCTGTCGGGCGATCGTATCCAGCCAATTGACTTGATACATGGCCATGACCTACTCGATGATGAGGTCTTTGAGTCGGTTTTGTTCCTTGCTTCATCTGGTCGGATTGGAGCAGCTTTAGCCGCACCATACTGTAGCAAACATAGCAGAGCCACCTTGAAAGCACCTGGCCCTGCTCCAGTGCGCACGCCAGAGCACATCAATGATCATCAATGGCCTCCCAGACAACACCCCTCAACAGCAGTTGGCTGTTGAGGAGAGTGCAGCCATCCATGGCCGTTCTCCCATCTTGTTGTCAGCGGTGGACCAACATTCAGGTTTGGGGATTCTGGAGAATCCAGCAACCTCCATGACTTGGGATGATCCGCTCGTGTATCATTGGGTCCAAGCAGTCGCACCATATGCTGCTCAAGCATGCGCCTGTATGTTTGACCGTGACTGGCTGAAGGCATGGATGTTTGTGTCTAATCGCCCAGGCATTTTTGCCGTGGCAAGATCATGTCCCCATCTTCCGGGACGTTTATGAGTCGAATTACGGCGGAATATCCACCAGAATTGGCACGGGCGCTGGCTACTATCATTTCACAATATGTCACGACTGGTTCTGGTGAAGTTCCTCTTGAGCAATGGCAGCAGTTGTTGCCTTCTCGCCTTCAGTGGCCAGTCCTCATGAACCGTGTTGAAGATGGTGGTGGTCTTCCAAGCACGGCCTTTCATATGACAAAGTGCATTGCGGATCCACTGGTGAAGCTCAGGTCAAGGTGGTTTAAGAGGTTGGGTGACACCAGGCACTGTCTTAAAAACACTGCTGCTCTGATATCTGGGTGCAGGGACCATATGTGGAGGATCTTCTGGAAAGTCTTGGGCGCCCCCCAGGTGATCACTTGCTTCACACTCCTCCTGGCCAACCTTTTAGACTTCATCTATGGCATCGCTTGGCAGTGTTTCTGGGCGATCCGGATGCTGACTTTCTTCTCAGTTTGGAGAAGGGGGTCCCCTTGGGTGTGAACACGGACCTCATTCCATCTCCAGCACACGAGGGCGTTGTGACAGATCCAACACCCCTTTATTTGGATTGCACTGATTCATGGAACAGTGCTCAGGACCACAGGAAGAGTTGGATGCTGGATTCATTGCCCATGTACCTGGGGGCCTTGCCGAACTCAAACAGCAGTTTGAACGCACAGCAGTTGGTAAGCTGGGTGTGGTCATTGCGGAAGGTCGTTCACCACGCTTGGTTGTGGACAGTTCCATCAGCAATGTCACCTCCAACACGGTCATCCCGAACCACATGATGCTGCCACGTATTTCGGATATCCTTTCTTGTGCACCCACTGAAATGGCGCAACAGCAGGTGATCCAGCTTACGTTGGATGTCTCCAAAGCACACAGGCGCATTTTGATTGACCAGCAAGATGGTGGCATGTTATGCTTCCACGCCAATGGCCAGTTGTACCGCTGCATAACGCTCAACTTTGGAGCCCGCGCCAGCGGTTGGTACTGGGGCAGAGTGGCTGGGCTCATGGTTCGTACAAGTCATTCCTTGCTGGCCTATGGCCATGTCCTGTGGCAGTATGTTGACGACCTACTGGCATGGTTGGGCAAAGTCTCATGTCCCTTGTGGGCATCTCTGCTGGTTGTCCTGTTTCTCATCCTCGGCGTCCCCATGTCATGGCACAAAGCAGCGCTTGCCTGTGAAGTCAGCTTGGTCGATTTCGGTTCCACTGGAAAAATTGGCCAAGATCATTGACCAGGTCAATCGCGTGGCCAAGCTAGCCAAGGTGTCTATCAAAGACTTGCAATCATTGATTGGTCGTTTATTATGGCTCACTTCGGCCCGGCACTATTTGCGACCACTTCTGATTCCCCTGTATCGGGTGTTACATCAGATTCCAACTACTATGGTAGGTATGGGGGACCATGTGACTTTTCATTTGCTGGTGTCAAAATTGTCACCAAGCCCCAGTCTCACCCAAGATTTGACACACACCCACCAGTCGCTCTGCAGAGGTGTGAAACTCATACGGGTGGCCAACACCAACGTGCTCAACTTGGAGGACATTGACAAGTTGTACTTGAAGTCCAGCAGAGTCTGGGTGGGCATACAAGATCCGTCTTCACCCACCAGGACTCTGCATTCCGAGTCGCATGAGGCACTCCAAGTATGGGCCCATTTGCTGGGGTCGACGCCATTCACACTTTCGATGGCCCCTCCTGCACATGTCGAAGTCACAGCAACCGCAGATGCTATGGCCTCGATGAACCTCCCAGGTTTGGGAGGAGCTGCTTTCTTCCCAGATGGAAGTCAGGTCTGGTTTCAGTTTCAGATTACCCTGCAGCAGGCTCAATCATTGTGGCTGTGGGTCGGTGTGGATATGCAGAAGCACATTGCGGCGTGGGAATTGCTGGCCCAATTTGCTGATTCACATTGCTTTGTCATGCGCCTTCCAAAATGCCGAGGTCCCATCACCTGCCATCAAGGGACAGAAGACGCAGCCTCGGCCAAGGCCTGTCCATGACACCTGCAATGTCTACAGTGCAGTCGCCATATTACATGTATATGCGTCGCTTCCACGTCTATCCCAAGTTGAGTCACATCCCTGGACACCTCAACATCATCGCAGATGCATTGAGTCGATTCGAACAGCCTCTCCCAATACCGCTGAAACATGATGATTTTTGTGACGTGGATTGGCAGGCGCTGTTGAGTCTTCTCTGGTCGAAAGTGGCCATCGCATTTTGGCATTAGCATGCAAAAAAGTCGTGGCTGCAGTCCGCTGACTGTTTTCGTCAATCGAACGGTTTTCGGGGGAGTTATTGGCTCCGGCTGGTCGATTCTCGAAATACTTTGGTGTAGTGTATAACTCCCCACCTGTTGGACCAACCTGTTGGCAACCCCGTTCTTGGGTCTGTTCACCGTGGTTGGTTGTTTTGGGGGTTATCATTACTGATCCGTATTGGACTGTACCATAGTTGAACCCGCAGGTACTCGATTTGTGTACAGTCTTGTGATCTGTTTCGCACCACGTCCAAAATATGTGTTTATGCTGCTGCAGACTTTAGCATGCTTAATGTCTAGCTTTGCGTAGTGAAAATTGAAGCAAAGGAAACTGCACAGTGAACACGTGCGGTGCTTCAAAGGAAAAAACACACCAAAGAAAGCGTATACAAAGCGATTTCAAACCCAAGTCAGATCATTTCCATTCTCTCCACGAGAAACTTGTGAAACTCCCCGTGTCTCAGCTGCGCGCTGCAAAAAGGTGATTCGACCGATTAATTGAGAAATTTGAGTTCAGTGATGCGCATATATTTATATATTATAAATATATTTTTATGAAACGATTATTCTTACCGTGGCGATAGCCTCATTGACGTTTCTAGGTTTGTAAGTCCGTAATGACCTGTCGCGATATGGCGTAAATTTGGTTGTTTTGGTTTGGTTACAACTTTGTGTGATAAAACACTGCGCGCATGCAATGGGGCCAATGTAGAATGTAGACATACAGACTGTGCATGTACCGGCGTCCACAAAACACGGCCGAGGCACATATTCACCTCGATGCCGCTTATTGTCAGCTTGTATCGGATCCTGAGTCACAACAGCAATGCACGGCCGCAACACACCACGCAGGAATACGACTCTGGACGCATGTGCCGAAACAATATGACTGACTTCGCAGCGACCATTTCTTTGGCAAAAAAAATTGCACCGAGTCACGTGCAACAGTAGACTCCGGGACCGACTCTTCATACTGTAGTTGTACACCAGCTGCTCTACAACACACCTGACAGCCGTAGACAGATGCTGCATTGACGAAGTGTTTTGAAGGAACTTTTCTGGAGAGTGTGTCATGCGCCTTTACCTGGTTGGGTTGTGTGACACCCAGGTACAGGTGCACATGTCAAGTCGCGGCATCACAAAACTGGTTCCTTTCCTTTGTTCTCGTGTTCCAATCCACGCCTACCTTTCGATCTTTCACCTTCCCTCTCAAGTATGTTTACCGGGTGGTGATATATGTTGCGCGTCGTTTGAGTGTATCATTGGCTGACTTCGAACCAGTTTGCACCATGTCCACTAGTGTGCTGTTGCGTGTGGTTATTCCCCCTTTTTAATTCGATAGGGAGAGACAGGGATGCTTGAAGCGGAACAGAAGCTAGAGATGTGAACGTGCATTTTTCATTTTAAAACCTTCATGCATGTCAAACCACATGTGATTGGCCAAACCATTATTGTTGTCTAGTTTGAAAGATAGAGAAACGTGCAACATTTTGTTCAATCTCAAACAATGCTACATTGAAATCAATTTCAAAACACAGTGGTTTTGTGGACATATTGTCAAAGGTTCATGGAAACATACTATTTTGTTTTAACCGCAACATTGTGACCCAACACTCGGAAATTAGCCTTTTTTGGGGTCCGGTGTGTGGCGCAAGATGGCCTACTTGAACGCGACCAAGGTCCTCGGGGATGAACCAACCAACGAAACCTTGATGTGTTTTTTTTTTTTTTAATTTTTGGACACTTTGGATGAAATTATGCACCAGGTTATTGTTTGGACGGACAAACATGCAAACAGAGAGGGACACACACACACAAATGCAAATGAAATCAAATTGAAAAAACATGAAACACATCATTGTCATGATTCTCAAATGGAACATGAACTACGTACATTGTTGCTTATGACTTTTGAAATGCACATTTGCTTGCAATTTCGTTCAGGGTCCCAACGCCATCCTTTTTGGCACCGGTGAATACACCACTGGGTTGACACCATCTGGCCAAGCCCGGATCCTTGATCCTGTGCTGTCAATGTGTGAAAATTGGGTGGACAACACGAATTGGTAAAATTATGTAAAATGAAAAATAATACAATTATCTGTTTCCAATTGCGCAGGTCAAATCATGTTATTTGGCACAAAATATGGTCAAATGGAACCGAACTGTTTTTTTTCACATGGATCCAGTTAGTTAGTGCTCGCAATATCGTTTTGTGGCAACGATTGAAATGATGCATCGTTAATTACAACAATGAAACGTTCGACATGGTCAATGATGCGACACCAGATAAATTTTCGTTCAACATTTTTACAACATCTGAAAATTCAAAGATTTGGTATATTGCATTGATACTTTTTTGTTGCGACTTATTTGGGTGTTTTTACTTTTCGAATCCGTGTATCGTACGCTGCTACATAGGCAAAATCTGACAAATCTTTGGGAGTGGTCCGGCACTGAGATTGAAGAAATGGGTGTACCGCACTGTCACCACAGCAGTTTTTATTGATTGAACACATGTTGAAATTGCATTCATTTGACTGCGTTTTTTAACACAAATGAATTCAAATGATGGATCAGGTTGGTTTGACCTTTTTTGATCTGCGGGCCAGAGGCAAAATCGGGTGTGGTGTCCAAGTTTTGGTGAATGCGATGTATCACAGGGTATTGGCATTATTTCGGTAGAATGCACGGCCTCAACCATCAAACAGCCTGGACGAGCAACTCATTCAGTTATGGGTCAAATTCATAGTCAAAATCCGAAACCCGTGAGAGACCACATATTGGGCCATTTTAATTCTTGGGGTAGAAAATCTTGACTCACCCACTAAACGCAGATTGAACAACCGGCTTACCTGACTTGCTTTCGAGTTCAGATGGCTAGAGTTTTTCCAGTGCTTGGGACATACAAAGGTAAAAACATCATGCTGTTCATCTATTGTCAAAAAAACCGAGAAGCACCAAGTACAAATGACTCAGGATAAATTGGATTTCAACCCAGAAGCGTCCTTGTGGACAAAGGATACATAGTCGATGGATGTCGATGGTTCATTCTCATCAAATTTTGCGAATGCGGTCGAAAATTGCCATTTCACCGTCATCCAAGGGACCGCATCGCCTTGGTGGGCACCAGTGCAGAAAAGGAATCGAAGATCAGGGACCACTTTAGGTGGGGGCTGTGATGGGTTGTGATGATGTTGAGAGGTGTTAAGTTGGCACAGCTGTCGCAGTGTGACTGCGGATATTCAGCCAGGGACAATCTCACCTTCACCAACATTGGAAGCAAAGAGCCTTGGCCTTGGTGTGCCGTGAAGGGCTGGCTGGCCACAAATCCAGAGACGAAGGGATGGGGAACGAAAGCTGAAAAGGAAAGGACATGTTATTTTGGGGCAATTCATGCGGGAACTGAACCATGCAACTGTCCAGGTTCGAATTCTTTCCAAAGTCTGGAAAGAACCCAAAGGCCGGACGCAGCAAGGGAAAAGCCCTGTTCATGTCAATGTCTGTCTTACTGACTGATGTTCCAGTGCTGGTTCCGCAGCTGGTTGCAATCAGTGCAGCTCACCAGATTGGGACGTTAGATGACGTTAGTTGGTATTGGATTCATTGGATACAGGGGTGGTACAGTACGGGGTGCGCAGTTTATGAAGGTAAACCGCCTGTGTTATTCTGAAGCTTTGTGGCAATACATGTAGGATGAGATTTCCTAGACTTCCATCAGTGCATAAGATAAGGATTCCGGATTCGGTCTCCGCCAAATACTACCAGAAAGTGAGCAGATATTGATACACTCCTCATTTGGTTACCTCTTTGCCTAACAAGGACTCATGAATGCCATCAAAATGATTGATGGAAGAGTTTCTAGGTATATACTGATTGTACTGTTTCTAGGTATATAAATACATATATTGTATATTGTATACTCTTTGGCTTGCAGTTCTTTTGTCAACAAAGTACTCATTGTATAAATAAAAACATATATATATATATATTATATATAGTACTCCAATATATATATAGTACTCCAATATATATATATACATTAATTGATATGACACATGGGCTAAAGTGCAGAACACTCCTGGCAGGCATATGAGGAAGCTATCAAAGCTTTCACACCAGGTGATGTGTGCACTGTGCCGGGTGCCCCAACCGCGGGGCCTAGTGATGATTTGCCAATTGTAGTCGCAAACATGGACGGATGTATCTGATTTACATTAGTGGAAAGTGGAACAGATCCTGTGCATTGCTGGCATTTGATGATAAACACAAACACTTGCATTGCCAGATGCCACTGTAGCGATCCTGTTCAGTAGCAGTCTCAGAGTCTCACTTGTCTTAGATCATCCAATCTGCCAGGTAGTGGACTTTATGTGTTTCAAGTTGTTTCTATGCACGATAAAGTCCACTACAGATTGCCAGGATTGTAGAGGGTACTTCATGAACTTCATGACCCCACACAGTCACCTTGTGTTGGAGACCCATGGCCGCAGAATCAGGAAACCTTTGGACCAAAAATAGCGCCACCATTGCCATCGTTCATTGATAACACAGTACGCAAAAACATGTTGCCACTAGGAATTTGTATGCTAAAGCTATATTCTAGATTCTAGTTCCAGGCCTTCCCATCTTGTCCAGAAATGAAAACAGTGTATTCTTTATTCTACTGCTGTCCAACAGGTCCTCCATGAAAGTCATAGGCATTGATTCATTGTGGTGTTGTAATCTGTTGTATGTATACAATTTTTGAAGTTGCTTTCTTTTAGACCTGGGGACGTGTGCATGAGCTCCATCGATGGGTCTTCAACTGCTATCAATGACCAGGTTCACGCCAGATGACACTCACTTTGAAACTTGGTGTGCAACTGGCACCCAGTGATGTAGGTGCTCGATTCGATGGCAACCGTCAGTAGTACCAAGGTAGAAAAAAGTACCCAGACTGAAATCCTGGAGCGATCTAATACAATCTGTACTGAATGTAATAGCATCACCAAGATGCTTTGTGACAGCTGTCTCACTGAGAGCCATTTATATGCTGCCGGCATACGATCCCAGTGAAACATGCTGTATACATATACATATATATATATATATTGTACATACAAATACACATGCACGTACACATATACATATGCATAATACATAGGCACATGCTGTACCATCTTTTCTTTCAGAATATGTGAGCAAAAACATGTGGTCGTTTGTTTGTGCCAAAGCTTGATGGAGCACTTTGGCACTGGACAACGGCTTTTAACCACCTCAGGGCGTTTGTTTGAGAAACATGTCAATGTTTTGTTGGACACAGAGCGCGGCAGGGGCAGCCACCAACACAGTGTTTCAGCACGTTTCTGGCCAGGAAATCTGCAAGGCCGCCTTGCAAGGTGGACTCCATGTCTTGGTGTCCGGGACCCAGATAATTTGAACATGTTGGACTTGAAATTTGCTGTTGAAAACAGATACTAATTTGCTGCTGAGCCATCTTGGAGCAACTGCTGACTGCTCCCTTCCGCCTTGGCCGCCTCGGCCACCTCGGTCCTTAGGACTAAGCCGATGGTCAAGACCCTGGCCCAGCACAAGGAGCTAGTGGGCCCGGATGTCCAGTATAAAGTGCAGGTGGGGACTTTGAAAGAGCATGTGGGCAGGAGATTTCCAGGAACAGC
Organism: Cladocopium goreaui; assembly: GCA_947184155.2. Classification (NCBI taxonomy): domain Eukaryota; class Dinophyceae; order Suessiales; family Symbiodiniaceae; genus Cladocopium; species Cladocopium goreaui. The sequence continues at coordinate 86,574 of CAMXCT020001672.1, read as the reverse complement.
TGGAACAACCTAGGATGTACGATAGACTCCAATAGACTTATATACCATTTGAAGGCTTTTTCATTCAGTCCACAAACCTTTTGCTGAGGTATCGCTAAGGAGAAAGGCGTTCTCTTGCAGATTGAGGCGGGGATGTGGTGTAGGTCGATCAGTTTAGAAGTGCTGAATTATTGGATCATTTCAAATCAATCTGGATCTTGTTCAAATTTGTTCAAATCTGTTCAATGCTTTTTCGATGCGTCCACAAGACATTCTGAGGTCCACAAGCGCTTTGACCCCATCTATAACGATGCGCGACAGCGCCTTCAGACTCTGGGGAACTTTGGGTGTCTGGGCTGCAACTCAGGATCATCCCTTATCCGCCCTATCGGATGTACGATTGGTAAGAAATTGTGGAGTATCATTCATGTCATGTCATGTCATGTCATACATCTGGAACCAAGTTGTCCTTGGTTCCGGGCCTGTGTGCTGATATGTGCTTTACATGCAAAGCTTTCTCTTAGCACAATGTCGAGGTCGTCCAACATGCTGGATGATGTGTGACTATTGCAATAAGATGTTTGTCATGGAAATGGTCAGAACGTGAAAATGGATGATCTCCAGATTGAAAGTAGACAGATTGTATCATAGTTCCCATAGTTCCCAGTCATCCAAGTTGGGAATCCAAATTGCATGTTGTCTCGGGACCTCAACGAACATATGGTCCTAAGGGATTCAACATGTGTCTTTCTAACAAGGTAATTTGATGTCATTTGTAGTCGTAAAATGTTGTAAAGGATGACAAGTTTCAGGTGGCTGAAACTGACTCCGATTGAGGTACTTTACCTCCTTCATGTCTCAGCGCAGGGCTAAGCTTGCCTCCCGAATTCATTTTTATTGCTGTTCTGGATATGCTTGCGTTGTGATGTGAACACTTGCCATTCCAAGCAGAAAGACCGTTGGAGTTTAAGAGACTTTGCATGCATGCTGTTCAGATCTGAGTATGAACTGGCTGCTGATCATCAACATGCACACGCACAATCACACACACACAGGTTGTGTTGAGTTGCTGCTTATGGATGAGGTAATGTAAGAAATTGTTATAGGTGGGCTCTTGCTAGCCGATGCTTCATTGGACGAGGCCCAAAATGCAGCTCGAGACCTTTCGCGATTGGGACGGGAGAACCCAGTCTGGAACCTCCTCGTGGTTGGTGCAGAAAATGTGTGTAGAGAATCTTTTCATGGATCTTCAGCCAATCGACTGTGTCTAGAGAATCCTTCGACTGGTTTTATGGTAAGACAGATGGTAAACCCAAGATGCGATGAGTTGGAGCAAATCGTTGAGGTCAACATGCAAAAGCTTTCTCGATGGGTGAATCCTTATCCGGATAGTAGCGGATAGTACATGTTAGGCCAGTGGCACATGGTATATAGATATCCCAGTGACTGCCAGTGACCCATCTTGTGACCATCACCAAGGCTGGTATCTCTTCTGACATCTCGCACCCTGTTTTGGAGAAAGCAAGAGTGATTGGGATCCTGATGGACACTGCCAACGCCCACAGTCGAAAAGGTAAACGTGATTCAGACTGATGTAACTGATGTACCTTACAGCACAAAAACCAAGGTCAACTTTGAACCCTCCTTCCAGGAATCCTGTTCTCGGGCAAAATCCACCCTGTTAGATGAAAGTAGTTGGGGCTGACCTCGGGTTGAGGCTGGTCAAGAGATATTTTCAGCCTGTAGTTAGAGCTTACCTACGAGTGCTTCTTCTGGCCAAAGCACATGTGCGTACGCATGTTACATGTTGAACATGTAGATGGCTTGGTTGTGTGCATGAGGACAGCTGGCCCATATTTGCGAGGTACTATCTGAACTCTCATCATGTTGACTTCCATGTGTGGTCCTGAGTACTTCCATTTCCATGAGCATGGTTTGGTGCTTGCAATACTCTAAGTCGCTGGAAGGGCGATGTGTAGCGATCATGGCTCTCAGGAGAGAATTTCATAAGGAACAAGCTCCACCATTCAGCAACCAGACTGACATGGCAGGGCCAACGAAATGGGCCATTGCCAGATTCGCTAGTTGAAGGTGCTAAACTTTGTTGAACAGGAACACTATTTTGGTTCCCATGAAACTTGCCCTAGCCTAGCTTCCAACCCCATTGTCCTGACAAGAGTGGAGAGATGTGTGACTTGAGGTTTGGGCCATGCAGGGTATTGCCAAACCTGTCAGCGTTTATGCCACAGCGTTGGGGGCTCAGCAAGCTGCCGATTCGGATTCGGTTGCTGATTTCACCGAGCCACTGAGCAATTCATCACCGTTGAGGTCTACAGGGACAGCTGAGAAGATCCTAGGGCGGCCTTGCGAGGTGAAGGGAGTGGTCGAATATGGTCGAATATGGTCGAATAGATTCATCAAAAACAATCAAGAACAGGCTTGGGAAGCTATGGTCTCCAAACACCAAAAGGACTACATCTTGTGATCTTACATGGCAACGATGAGCAACTGGTCACTTTAATTGTTTTCTTTGGAGTAGCACTGGGCTGATGTTGAACTCCATGTGCATGGCTGCTAGACCTCTTCCAAAGAAGATGAGTGAAGACGAGTGTTTCGAGAGTCCTCGAAGACTCTAAGAACTTATGAATAATCTCTAGGTTTGAAGAAAGTCTTCTGATCTCTGAATCATCTCATTTTTTCATTTGTTCTTTGAACATCTTTTTTGATGAGGGCACTGGCATCGACAGGACACCATCACATTGAATGTGGTGTGGCAGAACCATTCCGGGCCCTTGACTTGGTGGATAGGGGAGGCCTCGGGAGGCCTCTTTGTTTGGAAAAACCTTTTCAGCTTGTTGCATCTGGTCGCCCAGTGCAAAAATCTCACTGCCCTCATCGCCATCACTGGACTGACTGGCCTGACCGCCTTACATGGGAAGGATCCAGATGATAAAAGGTATTATTGGCATCCAAATATATAATTGCAATTAGTACAAAGATGTTGTTAGGATCAAATATCGATCCACCAGCGACCGCCAAGGAGCACAGGACATGCGTTGTATACTTCATCTTGGACAGCCAGCAAGGTACCCACGGGCTCAAAGAAAAAACACATTGGACCTTTTAGAGATTTACAAACGCCGTGTATCTAGGGCCTCCAGGGATGCAATCCTGCTCTCTTTGGATTTTCCTCAGTTACTTTTATCTGGGAGAGATGCCCTGTCGCTTGAGAGTTTTTTTTTCATGGCAACAGGGTGCACCTATTGAATGTGACTATGAATCATCTCTTGGCACCCAATGGGATTGCCGGCTTTCGTGTTGCAGACACTTCTTGTCCAAAACCCGAAGTTTTTCAACTGTCACCTTCTTTGTTGTCAAAGGGCAAGTATTGGGGAAAATTCGAAATGAAGTCTTTTCATAGATCCTTGCTCGGGTTTTTAGTCTTGTGAATGACGTTGGGATCAAGGGGTAGGTTGCACTATTCCGACGCGCCTGCCAGTCGGATGTGCACTCGCAGCAGCGTTTCTTTTGTCAGATGGAGACGGCGGAAGTGACCGTTGACCAGGTGCCATATTGAGCTCTCTGTGAAGATCTCAGTTGCCGTTTTCAGCAGGCGGTTCTCTTTTGAATCACAGAGGCTCCGAATAAAATATATAAACGTTTTGGTTTGATAGATTTTGATCGTACAAGATACTCTGATTGCATGACCAGATCCAGTAGCAAATCCATTTGTTATTGAATCTTAATCGATGATGAATGATTCGACTGCCGATATTGGAGGCTCATCGTGGCTACTATGTGGCCGAAGATGGCGTGGGGTGAGAGTCTCACGTGTCATGCATGGTCCTGTGTTGGAGAGATCTTGTTTACAGTGTGGGCAGTCATCCTGGAGTCATCAGAACAGCCCAGTATTCCCAGTATTCCCAGTATTCCCAGTATTCACTTTAGGTGATACGAACCCAGATTCCCCAGAAGAAAGCGGTCACATTTGTTGTCACGAAACGTCTAAGCAAATACTTTTGTGGTGTATATGGATGGCCTGAGCCCTGCAATGACGTTGTCTAATGGATGTGTAGAAACCGGCGGTTCACGTTGGGAAGTGCTTAACACCAAGGTTCAACTCGTGTAACCCGCTCTTCATCAGAAACAAGCCGGACTGTGGAAGCGAGGGTTGGTAGAGGCAGACAAGTTCCGTATAAGTTTGGTAGTAGGTTGGGGATAATTCAGAGGTTGGTGCAGTACCCCATGATCCAAACTCAGCATGTTTCACATTTGGTGGATTTGTTCAAATTATTCACAGGCCAGTTCTCCCAAAAAGTGGGTTCGCAGCGGATCTGTTGAGGACTCAATGGGGCGCTATGTTGGGCAAGGCTGCTATGGGTGCGGTGTCTCAGGTAATATCTGTCTGATGGTGTTTTGTTAGGCAATTTTTTTTGAGAATCGAAAACAACATCAGAATCAGTGGTTTGAAGGAATCCTGGAGGAACACAGTAATTTGGGCGTCCTCTCTTTGGGTTTCATCAGCTTAGATTAGATGTTCAAACCTCCAAATCAAACAAGAATGGGAGCTTGCAATCCATTTCAGGACTGGGGACTGAAAGAGTGTTCCGTCCAAAGGCTAGGCTTTGCAGATCAACATTCTTATGGAGGTAGTTGAAACATGTTCAAACCCCAAAAAGATCCCTTGTTCTGCTACAAAAATGAGTTGGTCACTTCTGGGTTGCACTCCTCCACGTCCACATTGAGGTACATCACCTTTGAACGCTTCGTGGAAGCAGCTTCGGCCATCACCAAGGCTTGGCGCGGCATGCTGCAGGGCCCAAAATAACGGTGGGGTCCCAGAACTTGAGACCTGCTGGAAGTGGCATGATTCAGCTGCATATCCCATTTGAGCTGTCCAGGGCTCTGCAAAACCCAGTGATTTCGATACTGAACTGCCAACTGGCTACTCCACCCTTCAGGCGGGTGGGAAAGAAGGAAGAGGGCTTGAGCAGCAGAAGATCAAAACCATCTCTTGGACTGCGGGAGTGCAAGAGTTTGATGGATGCAACTAGCTGCAACACTTACGTATTTTTATCCATTTGTGCCATCATGCAAGAGACTCCCATGTATTTCAAGCGTTGGGGATTGCTAAAGTAAGATGGTTTGTTTGGTGATGTTGTGGGTTCAACAGAATTTGCTCATTTCCTCTTGCAGGTTACGGCCATCCTGGAGGTGCTTCTGCAGGGCTGGAGAGTGCCGTCAACAATGGAACATTTTGCCATCAAAAAACATGAATCATTCTAAATTCAAATGAGAAGAACAGATTCTACTCTACGGTATGTTTTTTATTGCCAAAACGGACGCGGTTGCAGAGGGGTATGTGCCTAGTGTTTGATGGAAACTGTTGTATATATTTGCCCTCCTGGGGTCTGCAACAGCAAACAGCCTGTGTGCTAGTCATACGTTTTGCACGTTTGAAACTGCAGTGAATTCGACCACTCTCCGCCTTTGACAGATACTGGTGGAGTACATACTGCGCCATCGATATTCAGTTTGAGACCTGTAATGGGGTCATGATCGAAAGCCTCCACTTGTTCTCCAGCGAAATGAGCAGGCTGGTCGAAAGTCATTGGATGAAAACAGGGTTTGGGAACTCGGAAGGATGCAAGGTTTACACGAGGTGTTTGTGTTTGTCGTCGCTGTTCTTGTTCTCGTCGTTCTTACTGTCAGACTGTCAGATGAATGTGTGCTCGTTCTTTGATCTTTGACAACTTAAAATTCTCACAAATGCTTCGTCTAGCAAACCTTTCACCTACGGTCACCTTGTTACTTCTGCGTTGCATTTTCAAACCTCAAGACTTTTGCTGTTTGTCTTCGATGAACGGGTCTCTGACACCTGAAGCATCCGAGGTGGTTACCATCATCTACGATGACCAGGGCGAGGCTACGGGAGGGTCAAAATTGATTCAACATCCTGTGTTTGAGCATTCATCGATTTCACCCGAGCTCATTTGATTCCAGTGTTGAGATTATTCCACTTGACATTGGTGTGTCAAAAAATTGTGTCCTAACTCTTTCCTATCTTTCCTGAAACAGCTGCAATAACTTGAAACATGAAACTGCCAGTTTTACCTTGCCTTGTGATGGGACATTCCGAAAGCACAAATCATGAAGACACTAACCGTGGTTAGTGGCGATGAGGTTGATCGCCTCGATTAGGCTGGCGGCGTTGCTGGGAAGGTCTCTTTTGATATGAAGCATAGCCTACAGAGCAGCAAAGGGATACCAAAGAGTTAACTTAGTTAACTTCAACCGGATTCGTGTGAGGAGCAACAGTCACAACATGTCCCTGTAAATAAATCTCATTTTTCGACGTGAAGCTTACAATCACGACCGCACGGCTCGCCGTTGACCACAACCTCGTGGCTACTTGTACTGACATCGATTCAAAGCAAAAAGTCAGTTTGAGTGTGACGTGCGGAGAGACCTCATTTGCGCCGGGATTTTCGATGTTCCATGGGATGCTTTTCATGTTCCTTCTTCCCGTGCAAGCTACCGAAAAGAGGCAAAAAAACTGAAGTGAGATATTTTCCAATGGGCCCAATGGCTTTCACCTCATAAATCTATTGTTCTCCCAAGTGAGGACTTGCAGGTCAATGGGTAACCATGCACGAAGATTAGCCAACCCGGGATTGCCAATTTATCAGTCATGGGTCATGGGCATGCCGACATTGATTTCCAGAAGGCCACAGACACCCAGAAACACGGCATTTTGCCCATAACGATCGGTGGTAAATAAGCTTCGCATGGCTACAAATTGACAGGCCCCCCCCAAATCCACCAATTTGACGCTCACGTCCCTCTACGGGTTTTGCGCTGGTTTTACCATGATGAGAGGGATCCCAACTTCTCGATGGGGTGGGGACCCTGGCTGGTTCCACAGACAATCTTTGCATGGTGATCATGAACATTGCCACATTTAGCCTTTGATATTGAACATATTCCAAGTTGGGGAGAATGCAAATACCTTTTCCAGGTTCAAATTCAAGTGTTTGGATGATAATCACAAAGAACATACATACAAGTTGGATGACCGGCTGCAGTTTTTAGGATTAGCCAGTTCTGACCAACCCAGAAAAACATCAGCAGAAACGTACGAGTGCAGACTTGGCATGGACTGCAGATACTTTGAGCGGACAGAGTGACCATTGACTTGAGTCTTGAAATGAGTTTTTTTTTTCTCAAGACAATGCACGGCCAAGATACATTCTTGGTTTGACTTGCTTGTATCGTTGCCACTTCGCCATGGCAGACCCAGGGGCTTCTGCCTACCCCCCAAGTTATCCCCCACCAGAGGGCTATGCCTATGCCTACGGTGCGCCACCTCCAGGCTATCCGCCGCCCAGTGGCTATCCGCCATCCGATCCCTACAGCGGTTACCCAGCCGCCTATGGAGCTCCACCTCCAGGCTATGCCCCGCCGCCCAGCTATGGCTATGCCCCTCCCCCTGCGGGCTATGCCCCACCGGCAGATGCCTATGGCGCGGCCTATGGGGCACCGCCCAGCTATGGTGCACCGCCGCCCAGCTATGGCGCGCCGCCACCGGGTTATGGGGCGCCACCGGGCTATGGAGCTCCATATGGCTCTGGAGCCACCTCTTCTTCAGCACCAGGGTACGGAGCGTCAGAACCTCAGATGGGAAACTAGGAGACTAGGAGACGAAACAGGCCAGGACAAGAAAAATAATGGTAGGATTGTCCCCATTTGAGCCCTTTGCAAGTGGATGATGTTCTGGGAGGATTATGTTTTGGATAAGTGTTTGGGGTCGAGAATGGTTGTTCTTGCCTCCCAGTTGTCCACCACTTGTCCAAGCCACCTGAGAAGGACACGTCTCATTGCATAGTGCTTTGTGTTTCTGTGTTCAACCAGATACGTTCACTTGAGGTATGACAATTCTTGTGGGTTTCACCAATGCTTTTGTTTCAGCTGTCTTCAAACTGGCGGTAGCACTGTAGTCCAAGGTTAGAGAAGACCTCATCCTCCGTCGCCTAGCCATGGCTTGTGTTTACACGAAGACGCTTTGCAAAGGTGAAAAGTCCAATGAAAAAAATACTTTGCTAGTTTATGGGCAGCGTTTCTCATGGCAGGGACACTGCTTGATCCACCGCACTTGGCCAGGGCCGACGAGAGCAAACTTCGGCTCCCCGAAGAGATCGGGACAGAGAAAGAGAGCCGTGGGGCGTCCCGGAATGGCAACCCAAACTTGTAATTTTGGAAAAGCAAATTGAATCAAATTGAACCTGTTGCAAAGCTCGGATTTAATCCAAATCAAGCGCGTGTTGTTGCAGCAATTGAAGGTGATCTTGGGTTAGTAAAAGGCGGCTAAAGTTAACCAGTTAAACTTATGCCGGATTGCAGCGGGTGCTGAAGCCTACCCTCACCATTGTGTACACGGCTACTTCTGTTACTGTTGCTCTGTCACGTTGATTTCCGATGCATTAGAAGTCATATTTGTTGTGGAAGACTACCTCTTCCGCAGGGTTCAGCCACCTAGGCGAAGAGCGCCGGCCAGGAGTGAGCCAGGCCTGGAAGATTGCCAGAATCGAATGACTTTGTGATGAGGAGCGAGACATCTAGAGTGAAAGGAATGTGAAAGAACATTATTGTTTTGGAATGTACCTTATAGAACAAATGCACCGTCTGTTCTTATTTTCTCCAGTTTTTGGACATGCTTTCATTATCCGGCCCCTGTGATCGTAGGTGACAAGAACAACAAGAAGGTGCTGCCACAGGGCCATTGCCGGGAGCAGTGGTACTTTGCACACATTTTTCCGTTTCATATTTCTTGAATTCAAATTTACTTTGAAAACATCAGAACATTTGAGCGTTTCATTCGACAGAAGAAAGTGGAAGAAATCCCTTCAGCCTTCAGCTAAAGATCACCACCAGCAGCAGCAGCAGCACCAGCAGCAGCTCAGTAGCTACCATATTTAAGTATTTCGATTTGTCAATCCATTTATATACATTGTGCCGAATTGTGGCCTTCAGGGTGAGAAGAAGGGTTTGGCCCTTAGTGAACTCTTAGATTGGAGAGATTCAAATGGCTTCCCGAGATTTGGTGCCCCGTCTTGGTCGAAGGCAGCCATTTGCAGTGATTCTGCAACGAAGAGTGCAAAGAGTACGTTCTCATTGAGAGATGTGATCTATTTTCTTTTTATTTTCTTGGACAGACAATCACTTACCCAAGATGTTTCTGCCGACTCGGTTGCCGTTTCTATTCAAAAGACATGGCAGCTTGGTCAGTTTAGGAGTGTTAGGAGTGACACACAGCGCCGACGGCTATTGACAGCTGAACAAGTTGTCCAGCGAGACAGAAGACTCCGTGGACTTCAGCTAGGGCCGCTAGGGTTTGAGTGTTCTATCAGCCTCTAGATGCGGAGCTGGACTGTATCACTGATACTGATCATTGCATGGTACGAACTGTGACCAAGGGAAAGGAAAGGGCAAGTCGAAGGACAAAGGTTCGAAAGGCCCTGGCAGAGGGGTTGAAGGTAGATTGGACATCCTCAACTTGATTCTATAGAATCCGCTGGAACGACATGCTATTAACCTCACGTCTGGACATGGTGGTTCCTGTCCCACAAATCTCTCTCTACATTGTGTGTGTGTAAAAAAAAGAGGCAGTCAAGTGACAGTCAGGTGGATTTTCGCAGCTAGTGGCTAGTTCAGTGTTGCAACTGTTTACATTGCAGTCGCAGGTGAGAGGAAAGACAAGCCGAAACAGCAAGAAGGACATGGTTGCAACAGTACCAAATAGCGGACTTATACGCATAATTGCTTCCAGTAGAGTGAAATGGTGCGTTGTTGCTGTGCTGGGCATTCACATCCTCCCGCACCGGTGGCAGGAGGTGAGGAGCAGCCTCAGGACCACATGGCAGACGTGAAGCTAAAGCAGTGAAGGGATCTGAATTCATTTGGCAGCGGTTGGCTGGTTTGAAAGTTTGTGGAATCCATATCCAGCACCGGGTAGTGGAGCCTGCTCGTTGCTCGGTCCTTGCTCCGCCTCTCTGGCCTTTGATCCGACCCAGGACGGCAAGGCTGAAACAAAGGAGGGCAAAACCGATGGCAAAGGAGAAGGTAAAGATGGTAAAGGCGAAGGCAAAGGAAAGGGAAAGGGCAAAGGAAAAGGAGGAGGCAGGGTGCATGATCATGCGAGGAGCTCTAGTCGCTCCAGTGGCTCTCGTGGTACGTTTGTTTGCCCGAGAGATGGGATGGGATGGAGGGCATGGACTGGAATGAGAGCCAGGGCGGGATTGCGACACGTTCTGTCTCTCTCTCTCTCTCCCTCCTTCCCCCAAGATCCGCCCTGTGTTTTTGCAGGAAACACTTAGTCACTCCTTCTTTTTGCTTTTCAAGCACTGAGAGGTGTTTGACTAGTTCGAAGTCTGAGCATATGTAGTAGCATGTTGAAAGTTGAAACGTCCACAAAATGAAGCACAGGCAAAGTGCTCCAATTTCCCCCTGGCAGTGAATCCATCATACCAAGCGTGCTCCAGGCAAGGGCAAATTCAAGGGCAAGGCTTGGTTTGTTCTGTCTTGGTGCCATTGGGCAAGATCAACATATCTCGCCTTGGCCCTCTCAGAAGTTGAGGAAGAATGTGTCATAAATGAGTCATAAAGAAATGCACTGGAATGACGCAATTGAAAAATCCACGGCATTTATCATGATTTATTATCTACAACTGTGACTCACGACATCTCACGACTCAGTCTTCGAGACATGACTCTGCTAGGTGGCCACCAAAATAGCGTGGGGAGAGCTGGGAGCCAAGCATGGACGCCAGAACGGGGAGATTCACCAAGTCACCGTTGTCACCGTTGTTTGTTTTTCCCAAATTTCCGCCCAAACCTTGTGAGTTTCTCTACTCCCAAGGTATTCCCAGTTGTATTTTTGGAATCTGAGACGAGTTTGTGGAACACCCCCTCCAACCTGGAGACATGGAGTGGCTGGAGTCTCGTAGTGCCCACTCACTAGGCCTTGCTTCGTTGGACGCTTGCGGACCTACAATGCGGAGAAGAAGGCAGTGGCTGGTGGCTTTCACTCTTTTAGATCAGAAATAACAAAGAGACAACGGTGTTGAGACTTTGATTTGTCTTGACGTGGGACAACATCAGAATCAGCATTAGCAGCATCAATATGAGCAGCAAAATTTGATCAACACCATCAGCGAAGCCCAACAGCGGCTTTGCCACTATGGCACGAACTTTTGATGCCAGGCCGGCGTCATAGCTTGCGCTGAAGCTTACGCCATGTGTGGCTCAGGGACCCAGTCAGCCAGGATGGGAACAGGGTCAGCCTCTGTGGGTAATTTCACTGGGAACTGCGGGATCTGACCAATCTGACATCTGTATCAGATGGGCTGAGGCCAAGAAGTCTATGCCTATGGTTCCGTTTTGGAGACGGCCAACGTGGGGGTGCGGATGCCAATAGTAAGCTCAAGCTGGTGTCGAGGGGAGGATGAGAAACAAGGGCTTCATCTTGCTGAAAGCTCCCAAGGGATGGTGCTCTCTGGCCTCTTTAGATCTTTTCTCTCCCCTGCAAAATGCATGGAGAATGGATGAACGATGTGACTTTTTATTTAGTCCCATTGTTTTGAAAAGAAGTTCTATTGCAAGTGGTGGCTTGAGGTGGGAGACACCTTGGTGTTCTTCATCCATTGGCACTTCGCCCCAGAGAATTTGGGGAGCGTAGCCGCGGCCATGCGGGGACTGTTTGTGAGAACTCGTAAAGTTGGAACATGGTTTCTGTTGAAGGTGCCAAATGACTACAACTGTTTGTTGCTGGGGAGAATTTGTTACAAGATGATACAAGATGCAATAGAAAGCAATGTCCTTCGGTCTGTCTTCGACATCGATATTTACTTTCCTCTTGGAGGAAAAGTTCCCATTTGTCTTGGCATTCTCATTTGGTGGCTGAGGTCCAACTGGGGTCAGCCGCAGGCGTCCTATGAGCTGGGCATCTCAAGTGCTGTGGATGCTGACGTTCCGTGATTTGATGTCTCTGGGATTGGCTTTGCTGAAGAGGAGGTCACAACATTGAAAACTAGATAAAACTAGTTGATAGTTTTCAAAGAAGAACCCATTTGACTTGACCATTCCAGGCCCATCTCCCATATCTTGCGGGAGATTCCTTCGACCAAAGTGAAATGGATGAATCGGCCTGCACCACCCCATCCATGTTCGATGTAAGCTGCCAAGATCTGCCAAGGCTGCTCAGGATTCATGCAATGAACGGCATGGCCCTGAAAGGCTGGTGGCCGGTGGCGGTATGGGATGTTTGTTTGGCGGCCAGGGCTCTGAAAGGCTGACAAATCATGCTGGATACTTTGTTTGGCCGGTTGGTCACATCGTGCAAGCATTTGCCAGACACAAGCGTTTTCCGAATGCATTCCTGGTTTTGCAAGCCTTGGTGTTGTCCTAATGTGCGTGGGTCGTAGGCGCACACCAGTCCTCGGCTGGTTCATGTTGATAGAATCCTGACAACGGATCTAGTGGAGCTGTGACCAGCTGCCAATCTTTGCCATTCGCTTCATCTCCCGCAGGCACCTTCAAGGCCGCAGAGGCTGACAAGGCGTTCATGGATGCCCACGGCACATCAGAGTCATGGCTCCCATCCAAGTGGACTACTTCTCCGAGCATTTTTATAATCCAAACAGCCCCATGACACTCCATGACACCACATGACAACCCATGACAACCCATGACAACCCATCAACAGTCGGTCTCCACCCGGCTGTCAGGGCTTCGGCTTCATTGACTGTCCGGAAGCGAAGGAATACTTCGGTCGGGACGTCTATGTCAACAAGGTGTCGCGGTGGCTTTTGCTGATGATGTTTCGTTTGCTGCCATTACTTGTAGTCGCAGTAGCGCGTTTTCTGAAAATGTTGCTTCAGAATGAACACATTTGCTTTTTCTGTCGTTTGAAACGTGAAGTTATGACATGACAAAGCATGGAACGAAAATAGGAAACACTGAATCACAGTAGGCAAGGCACCACGAAAATAGTTCAGAGATGAAACTTCGTGATCACTGTGGCTGAATCGGATCTTGCCATATGTGTAGCATGAGGAGTTTGCCGCCGGTTTGCAGACGGGTCAATGGTGCCTTGGCTGCAAAGACAACAGGCTGATCACTCTAGGGACACATCCTCACAGGTTTCGACCCGGCACCATGAAGAGAACGGTTGCGGGGATCGGGTTAAACAGCCAGGGGGACAGGGCATGAGCCTGATGGCAGTGACAGACAAGTTTTTTGTTCTGTTTGTTTTTTCTTTCAACATCTTGCATGTCAAACCGTCAACTACAGCTGCCCATTGACATTTAGAAGCACTTCTCAACCTTGCATCTTTCCGCACACGTTACCCATTTTGGTGGAACGTTCCAAGGGTAAGCTTCAACGTGAAGTTGAACAGAGACATGATGTTTGCGACTCAGCGGTTGAGATGCTGTGATACGATACTTACCGCCTTGTGCTTGGCAGGAAACAATTTTCCGTGATGGAGGAATGCAACAGTAGGTTTGTTGTATTATTCTCCTCGTTCCAAGCGCGAAGTGACCAGATTGACATGGACTGCCACAATCCTTTTGAACTCCCAGTGCTCACTACTGATAAAAGACCCTCCGGGAGTGAAAGTACAAACGCTTTCGGTATTATTTCAGGGTGTTACGTTGTCGATTTTGAGTTTGTGCTTCCTTCCAGCAGTCTTAGCCTCAGCCCAGGCCCAATGTGACGGAAGTGGCCCTGGTGGATGAGGACTGGAAACCGAGTCAAGGTGACCTTTCTGAGAGCAAGGCCAGGGGCGGGTGTGGGACAAAGTGAAGTTGTTCTGAATGTGGTCAAGCTGCGATTTTTTGTTTAAAATAAAGATATTTTCAAATATTTTTATCAGTTTTTGCCACTGCCTTCCATGTTTTTGTTTCTCAGTTCGTCAGGGTTTCAATTGATGTGGCTCAGCTCGCCAGGAGGCAGATGATGTGCCACCATCCTGGGAGTCCAGCAGGGGGACCATTTGCTCTCCAAACTTTTGAAAGTTTGCTGGGTCAAATTGCCATTGGATTGTAGCTTGGAGAATCTTGGAGATTGAATCGATAGGATTTCCACATAATTCCTACATAGGTCATAGGACTACGGACCTACAGTTCTGACTCCAATGCTCATTCTGATGTACTACGCAAGCAATGACAGCAACATCTCCACTAGTCAGGTCACTTCAGTTGGTGTTGGTGCGGGAACATTGTCATTCTTGCATCAAGAGTTAGTTTGATTGGACATCCCAGTCAGCCACCTTCCGGTAACGACAATTTTACTTTGAGGAATCTAATGGATTTGGAGCTCCTTACTTTTGGGATTCACGCCGTTTCTTTGCTTTCGTCCACAACATTCTTGCACGCCCTGATTTGCCGCTTTTTGCTCGAAGTGATCACCTGCCCATTGTGTACATAGACTATCCAGCCCGTTTCTGACACTGAACAGCTGCGGATCACCTTGTTTTAGTTATGGATCCTGCCGCTTGGCTGGGCATTTGATGTGGGTAGAACCATGTGCAATTTGTGTGTTCCACCTTGCATTTCAGCTTGATATTTTGCCCGTTCTCTCAGCACTTGGTCTGGTTTGTTGTTAGGCATGCCTAGGCCCTGTTCACAGAAGCAGTGTCCAACTTCACAGCTCAGAAAGTGCAGTTTCTACTCCTACCGGGACCTGGTATGAACTCCCCTTCCTAGAGCCTCCAGGAGCAGATTGAGCCAACTGAAACGGATGATTCCGTGTCGGAGGCCTCTGTGACTACCGACCAAACAGGTGCTGGCAGGGGGGTGGTGCAAGGGCCGCAAGCAGTATTCAAGACTATTCAAACTGTTTTTATCGCACTGTGACCTCTCCACTGCGGGGGTTCGTTGTGTAAACCCAAGCATTTGCTGCGGAACGCCTTCTTCCTGGTAGGGGAAAGCTGGGAGAATGTTGGGATGGCCTCGGGAGATGAAGATGAAGAGGATGCAGGCGCAGAGCGGTAAAACCCCCATGAAAATAGAAATCTCATATGAATATATATTATATATATACATATGGAAAAAAACATGAAGAATTCCTATTGGAAAATGTAATGTGGGGAACAGGTGCTGGGTCCCAGATTAATCTGGTGTGATGATCTCTTCCACAGAAATGCGACATGTGGCTGTTGGAACAAGGAACTATTCTGGTTCAAACTCATGTGAGCAGCTGACATCATGACAGGTGATGAGGTGATGGTGTCCTTGTTTAGAATGTGTGGTTGAGTCTTCATCCCATCTTGTCCTTCAGGGGCCGGCGGCGACGCTGCGGCCGCTTTGCCCGACCCTGCGGACGACGCTCTGCCACCAATGGTGGCAGGAACACTCACACTGCCGCCATCTTCTGTGGCCGCATCGCCCACATTGTCACAGCGAAATTCGGAAATCCAGGTGGGCCGCGGATGAGGAAGCGATGGAAGAATTGTGGTTGGATGTGGAGGATGCTATCAAGTTTGGTTCCCCCGCATAATCATTGAAAGCGATGGCTTCAATGATGTTTCCGTTTATTTTGAAAGACTTCCCGGGTTTCGATGTTTTCCGATGGCACAGCACACATCAGAGACCTGCAGATGAGGCAAGCCTGCATGAGGGGAAGGCCCTATGTATCCAAGAGCTTAACGTCAAACAACTCACAATTTAGCGGCTTGATGGATATGGGACAGCCTACTTGTGACACGCATCCCCAGTGTTGTCTGAAAGCATACTCTTATCATCCCTTACTTGAAGGATTAAATTGGAGAAGTGAACAATTTGCTATTTGAAGACAGTCGTGGCAAGTTGATTGGCCAAGTCGGGTTCAGGCCCATTCGGGCATAGGAGGACCACCCAGTACCGCCAGAGTTGAGGATTAATTCTTTCTTGTTTTGATTCTTGAGCTGCTAGTTTGATAGGTCAAGCTAGGTTGACATGTATATAAGTCACGCAGAATGGAAGGGTTTAAACTGTCTTGACAGAGATATTTGATCCGATATTTGGGTCCCATATTAGGAAGGCTAAAACCATTACAAAACCTGTTGCATAATATGTGGATGTACGGAATTAAGTAATGTCCTGTTGGAATCTCTTGCTGGAAATTCGCACCAGGTGAACGCCGCGCAAAGTGAGCACAAGGACTGGATGAGCTGCAAAGGCTTCGTTTTGCCTTCGGGAATACAATGAATTTCCCGGCGACAAACCTGATTCTGTTATTGCGTGCTCTCATGGCAAGCTTGCGGACTCTGTTTGCCCCACCAGACTGAGCAAGCCAGGATTTCAACTCACCCAACTGCAATCTGTCCCACTGACTGCTCAAATGAAAGCTATGATAGCTGAAGGTAAACTTATATCCCATTAGAGCAAAAGAACAGCTCCGTTCTGGCGAATTTGCAGGAGATTTTGGGACTTTGCCGCACTCAAAATTTTCTGCAATATGTGGGAAACTCAGCTCAGAAATCGACGCAAGGCAGGATGAAAAAAACTGCGTAGCCTATTTGTAGCAGTGCATATGCTTTTGCTACCCCCATTTGACGTAAGAGTGGCATAGTTCTGTTGAAGAGCATTCTTTGTAGCGACAAATGACATTTAGACTGTTTGGACGACATATGGAGTCTTCCCTGCATTGATGAGTTGTGCCATGGCCGCCCTATGGCCACTAACTGCGCCGTGTTTGTGAACGTCCGGCGCAATGATTTTCAATAACATAGTCACATTTGAGCTGACTTCAATGGTAATAAACATAATTTACAACCTTTTGAGGTCAATCGCCCCTATTTTCTTGACACAAAAGCCTCAGGAAGTATTGGTAAACGCAACTGCTCGATCAATGGTCACACTGATAAGAACAGATACTACTCTTGGAATCCCTTTGGGACTCCCCCTTTGCCTTGTAGGCAAATCAAAAGCTACGCGTGAAATGGCAGGCTCAAGGCTTTGTACCCTTTGAGCGGCTTTCATGATATTTCGCCGCCATCATGGCATTGAACCAACCCTTTCGTCGGTGTCGCCTTTGAAACAAATTCCACGGATTGTGGATTTCGCTATCTGGCCGCTCAGCCGCCGCTGCTGCCGCTGAAGAATCTCCGCTCAGCGCCGCAGAAGCACCACCCAGCGCCGAAGACGCCTCACCAAGCGCCGAAGAAGCCGGTGCCTTTGCGGTGCCCGATCGTCTCGTTAAAGACATGGACGTAGAGCGGGATTGTGAAGTAGCAGGGCCCTGCCCTGGGGTCATTGAAGCCACAGGACCCTGCTCAGGGGTCAATGAAGTCAAAGGATTTGATGATGAACCAGCGGCTCCCAGACCCTGATCTCGACTTCGCGACATCGATCCAGCTGCCCTGCTACCACCAATCTTGTTCGCCTTTGATGCTCCACAACTTCCCCTTTTCTTCACCTCCATCTTTGATTCCTGTGCTTCAGACACCATCAGAGTGCCTTCATCTTCAGACGATTCCACTGACATCCTCCCCAGGCTCGGTCTATGGCCAGACTCCTTGGACCCTCGCAGTCTTTTCAAGCAACACTTCGTAGCACTCTGAAAAAGTTGCCCTGCATAGACTGCCCCCATAGCCAGCAAAAGAAGTCCAGTCGTCCAAATCAAAGAGAAGTCTTCGCCAGCGTCGTTCACCTCTGGGGCACTTTCAGCTGTTGATAGAAGCACGCTTCCAAGACCCATCGGTCTAATCGCTGCATTGTTTCCTCCGCCACCTGCCGCATGATCAGTGGGCTCCTTTTTGGATCCATCAGCTCTCGATCCAGCAAAGCCCAAGTCATCCACAAACTTGAAGAACGCCTGGCCGGCCAATGGTTTGGTGAGCCCGTCCGCCACCAATTCTCTGCCACGGAGGTGTAGTAGTTTCCAAGCACCATCCGGAGCCACAACATCCAGGGCCTCTTTGAGGAATGATGATCTCACTCTCAAGTGCCTCGTCCTCCAAGTGGCGTTTCCCGTCCCATGTGCCATAGAGATCGCGGCCATGTTGTCACCATAGATGACGCGCTCCAAGGAATTCTGGCCCACCGGCTCCTTGAGCATCGAGCAGATCAAAGCTTCAGTTGCGCGACCTGCACATAGAGCTTCGCAGTAACTCACAAGCTCTGCTTCAGCCGTGCTGTACGTCACAAAAGGCTGCTGCGACGACACCCAACTAATTGGAGCTCCAGCGAAGTACACCACCAGGCCTTGAAGACTACGATGACGGCTGCCAGTGCCATAGGCAATGTCTGCAAAAACTTCCAGCAGACGATCATGCCGCTCAACGTGCAGCTGTCCCCTTTTGCCCCACGTTTCTTTTGGGACATTCCGAGGGTAATGTAGACCACCTTGAACTCCAAGCACATACTGCATCACCGCCTTGGAGATTTCCACGGACTTGCATGGGTTCTTTGTTGCAAGTCTGCAGGCTGAGGAGACCGTCATGGCTATGTCAGGTCTTGTTCTCGTAGTCAGCCAAAGTAGAGCACCTGCCATTGATTGCGCCAGCTTCACATCAGACTCTTTGATCTCTCCACTTGGAACTTCATCATCTTCTGCAAGATGGACATGTGGAAAGCCCGTCGCCTGGGTGATTCCAAAGCGCTTCACCATCTCTTGCTCATACTTCTTTTGCCTGATCACATAGCCATCGTTGTTGGAGGCCGCCCCGATCTCAAAGCCGCAGTACTTAACAATTTTGCCCTTCCCCGCCTTCTCCAAATCGGAGATGGCCCAAACTTTTTCCACCGCTGTTGTCAAAGCATCCAGAGCTCCACTTGCAAAGAGAAGATCATCGACGTACTCTGACATCAGGCCTGTCCAGTAAACCACCCCCAAGATCTTGTCGACCTCTTCAATCCTCCAGATGTTCTCGTCCGGGGTCTTCTTGAGGAATCCCAGCACATCTCGGCCTTCTCGTCGGCGATGCCAGCTGATGGTCGGTAAAACTTCATCTCGATGCAGTCCCCAATCACGGGGTGATGTGGTGAGCCCATACAAAGCTTTGTCCACCAGCCATAGATCTTGATGCCCTGCCAGCTGAAGTTTTCGGAGCACCGATGGAATCTCCATCGCAATGAGGCGTTTGTTGTCGCGCCTTGGTGCATTCAAGAAGGCAGTTCTTACGTCTGTGCGTCCAATCTGCCACTGCTTCAGAGCACCAATTCGCACCATTGCCCGAACTTGTTGTCCATCAACTCCACCAGCGTAGTGCTCGTTGTTGTCACTTCTGTAGGCACCGCTGCCTGACTTCCGTGTGTGGACCATCTTTCCAGGAAGTATCTCGGTCGGCAGCTTCATCTCACTTGCCATTTGTTGCAACTGGGCTTTTTGTGATCTGCCTGACGGCCTGTTTCTTGTTGACCAATTGATCATATTCTTGGCGTATTGAGTCACTCCACGCCTCCAGATCAGCCCAAACTTCAGCATTGCCGATCGTCTTCGTCACCAGGAACTCCTGCTCCAGCTTCTTTTGAAGTTCTTCAGCACCATTTGCCCGTGCTTCTGTCAACTGCTCTTCAGTCATGGCCTTCATCTTGATGGCTTCCGTCACATTGCCAAGCCAAAGAGATTGTCCAGCAGTCGTTCAATCCAGCACCGCCACCCCGTCCTCGACGTAGTGCGCCAAGTTGACATGCAGGGTTCTCAGTGCAGCTGGACTTGCCATTCTTGTGGCACTTGATTCATGTGAGGCTGTCGGGCGTGAGCCACCATCCTGACTATTAGGCGCCCCCTCCTCTTCCCCACCTCCGATCCACCAGCCCTCCTCAACATCAATTGATTTTGGAGTCCAGCTGCTTTCAATCGAAGATGTCACTGTGCAAACATTGACCAGCTATCACTTGAGCCCCCATTGTTTGAAGGTGTGGTCGGTTCGAACATCTCAGGGAATCGATTCACAATCTTCTCCTCCCCCTCAATGTCCAACATTCAAAGTAGATGTTGTCGTTGAAGAAGTCATCAAAACCAGAGTCTCGTGCCCTTTCTGAGTAGAATGGGTTCCCAGCTATTGATGTAGTCCCATCATTCACAGCTAAGCCCTTTCCAGTTGGTGGCTCCGAAGCGGCTCTCATGGCGGAAAACCCAACCACAGCCAGTTACGCAAAGGAAAAATTGGGGCTTGGGCTCATAACCCTCTTGAGGTCAATCGCCCCTATTTTCTTGACACAAAAGCCTCAGGAAGTATTGGTAAACGCAACTGCTCGATCAATGGTCACACTGATAAGAACAGATACTACTCGTGGAATCCCTTTCGGAACAACAATTTTCCAGGATAAGGATGGATAAGGAACCATTATGAACCATTCGCATACGCCTTGGTGAATTTAGTAATCCCTTCCCCCTAATACTAAACCCCCCCCTCCCCCCAAATAATAAACACCTCAGGTAGTTTTTATTATTGGGGGGTATTTATTGTTAGGGAACCCTGAGCCCTTAATTAAAAAAAACATATTTTTTTCGATGTCAAAATCATTTAAATTTCCTTATATAACGCAATTAAAGTATTGCCAAGCCCTTTTAACGCAATTAAAATATTGCCAAAAATTGGATTTCGAAGCGGACCCTATTAATAAATTGAAACCCTGAATTAAAAAAAAAATCACGGACCCTAATAATAAACACCCCGGGGTTAACTAGTTTTTATTATTAGGGGGCGAAACCAACAAATGGTAGCTTTATTTTCAAATTGTTTTCTAAAGGGGATCAATTGAAAGTCAAATTGGCCAACTTGAAATTTTCCCAAATTAGAGATGGACCCTAGTTTTTATTATTTGGGGGAGGTTTAGTAATAGGGGGAAGGGATTAAACAGTTTTTCCTGTGCTTGGTCTCTTGGTGCCGTTGCTGCGTGTGCCAGGTGTTGTTGGCCATCCTCTCGGTCCTTCTTTTGCGGGGCGCCGTCGCTCGGCTATTTGGTGTGCTGAGAATTCCGACATATCCCGATGTATTCAAGATATATGGAAACTCGTACCAGTTTGTTTGTTTTGTTCGTTTTGTTCCTTTGGGGTTCTCCCACACTTGTAGCTAGGAGATGCTGGAGATGTGGATTCGTATTTTGAAGCAACGCTCAGGTGCTCAACATGGTTCCAGCACACTCCCTGGGACCCATAAGACTCCCACATATTGAAAAAACCTTGTTTAGGATATGTAAGATATCTGCCCATGAAAACCATGTGCCAGCATTGTCTCATGACAATTGATGAAGGACTGTGGTTGACGACCTACTGCTGGCAAAACGTAAAATGCACTAAACTGCAATAACATGTCACTGGGCTGCTCGTTTTACCGCGAATGATTCACTCTAACTCATTAATCCGAGGGACAAAATAAGAAGAAATGCAGCCAATCAGCTCAACGTCAGGGATACGTCTTGAGTGTCTGAGAATGAATGGTTTGGATGCTACAGCAGACATTTTGGCAACACTGGCTAATTCAAAAGCGGATGATTCAGCAATGAATTCGAGCGGACCAGCTGCAGGATTTAGGAGGGTTTGTGGTTTGTGGCCTGATAAATGTGATTACAGTGACTACATAATTTATAAAAAAAGTTCATTTACATATTCTGGAGCTTCTCCTAAGCCATGTCTGTTCTTTGATTGGAAGGTCATCTTCAGGACACCGACTACTGTATAGTCTTCTTTCTGAGGTCCAACCCAACGTGACCAACGAGTGCCTTGGTGAATTGGGATATGACAATCTTCCGCTTTTGATGACAAACTTCAGACATCCTCAGACAGGTCATTCACTACCTAAAAGAGGAAATTGACCACGAGGGTTCTCTACGTTTGACGGGAGTGACTTCTTCATGATCTTCATGTCTTCCAGAGTAGCAGAAACCCAAGACCAGATGCTGGGTGTTAAACATGTTAAGACTTAAGACCATTGTCTCTGAGGCTGGCAACAACAGCACAATGCCTGTACATGCTGAAGGCAAATTGTTGCACGGTATTGCAGCCATTCAACTTGCACTAGCTTTGCCCAGCAGTTGCAAAAACTGACGCAATGTGTCTGAATCCAAACAAGCTAAGTCCATCCAGCTCAAGAACTTGCATTTGTAGCGAACGAGCACAAGTAGGGCCTTTGGAAACTTCTGAGTTCTGAGCTGGCCAAGCTGTTGTATTTGCAGCTTCGGATGCGTTTCGTGGTGGCCCCATGCAGCCTGTTTGGCGGAGGAACGCACCAACGCGTGGCAGGGAAACTACTCCCGGCTGTACTCTATGTGGCAAGACTGCTCAGAGAAGCAGGAGGACCTTGATATGTACCACATTTGCTGGTCGCAGCCTGATTCTACTGGTAGCACGCCAGAATTGTCTAGCCTGGTGCATGTATTGGGACACTTTCAGACATTTACTGTACGAGATTCTGATAGGTTCTGTTTCTTGTCGAATCACCGGCAGGAAACCATGCGATGGCTCTCCGAAAGGCATTTTCTGGTTGGTTGGAGGGGAAGCCCAGGAGGAACTTTGGCAATGCTAGAGAGTCTCAGCACACCTCAGCACCAGCAGTTTCCTATGGGTTTCCTATGGGTTTCCTATGGGTTTCCTATGGGTTTCAAGTGGCCATTTCCCCCCAAACCCATGAGATTCGCGGCTGCGCCAGGCAAGAGTGCGATGCCAAGGTGGTGGATCTCCAAGAGGAGGTACCACGCCTGAGGTGCTCTGACGGGCTGCGCATTTGGGAAGTCAATAGCCGAGTGGATTTATTGTTGGGGTAAATGGATATAAAAGGGAAATAACATGGATATAAATGACAATGGTGGATGAATGGGTCAACAAACTTGGTGATACTTAGGCCTCAAGCTGAGGATTCAATTTTGAAAAAGTCAGAATTCAAGGCACCTGAAACTGTAAGACTATGGTTCACTTCGGTCAACGGAATGCAAGTTGATGATGACCTACCGTGTGACTGGAGAGCGCCGGCTCAAGCTTCATCATGCCCCCGCCAATTTGACCAACAGGTATGGACAAACATTTGCAGCCAGGAAGCCAATGGTACACCGATGCAGCTGGTGTGATTTGTCACTACGCTCCAGAATGCTCGGAGTCACATGATATGACCATATGTTCCCCCGATATATCCCTGCAGGAACCAAGAAACAATAGGTCCTAGCGGCTAGCGCTTCATATACAACCAATTCTACTCCTGTCCCGCATCATGTCATGCTGCTTGGCCATGGCCATATGGCCATGGACAGCCGAAAGTTGATCTTTTTAGACGTAGCTTGAACAAGGTGGATGGGGCATGCAAGCGCTGATTGCGCTGTGCTCGGTTTGCATATTTGGATTGGTTTCTTTCTGCCAGCAGTCTACTGCCAGTATTCAACCGCCAGTTTGGTTTCTAACCGAATTGGGAATCAGAAGCACAAAGGCATTTCCAATTGAGCTGGGCGAAACAACTTCCAAGAGCGTTCACCCAAACATACAGCCATATCACCCAAGTCAGGCCAGTATCGACTAAAGAATTGAAGGAAACCACAAGAATCTTTGATCTTTTTGGGCGCACCTTTTAGTGTCTTAGTATCTTGTTGCCACCTCTGCTGCCCAGGTAGATGGTGTCCTTGCCACTTCGCGACAGATCCTCGAGCTCGACGATGCTGGCTTGGTGCCACTGGATGCCTCCTGCGTGCAGAACCTGGCAGAGGTGGCGTAGAGCTGATTTGACATTGCAAGATGCGGAGGGCACAAAGGAAACATGTAAAATAATGTAGTAAAACGGCGCACAATGATGTAAAACAATGTAAACCTACGTAGTTTGAAAGAAAAACACGAATTGCTGACTGAGTCAAACACTTTTTAAGCTTCTTGAAGGATTGCTTACAGCTGGTTCTGGCGTGAGAAGAAGATATGCAAGAACGTTCAGAACCTCTCAGGAAAGAGTTTCTTTGGTTTTCTTTGACTCTCTCAGCCGAACCTCCAGAGTTGTTTGGAGGTTGTTCGTGACACTGGTGCAGAGATTGTTGTCAGCAGTGCATGGAGGACTTCCTCACCCAGTAGGATATGACAAGGGGTTCCCAACCCATTGCTACTTTAGATACTTTGGTGCTAGAAAATGGCATAAAATGAGTAGAGTCCAGACTTAAACCCTTCGAGCACAGTAGCAGCATGAAAGTAGCATAACTGCATAACTGTAATATGAAGTATAATGATGTATAATATACACATATAGTACTGTATACACATACACGTTTTTCAATTTTCCCTTTTGACAACCTTTGCCTCGTGAGGAACGATGGGCAGCTCTACCAGCACTTGCTATCCAGTCTTGAAGTGCTAGGCGGCCGATTTTGCTTCAAACGATTGAGCCGCCAGTTGGGCAATTGCCCAATCGAAGAGAAGAATGGACTTCTGCAACTGTAGATTATGTATCTTTTGCAACATAAACAACGCAGGCCACACGAGTAATGACCAACTGGTTGGGAAATGGACATCATGCTGTGGGATCATCCCAACCAGCAAATGAGCGACGAAGTGCAAGAGCTTTATCATCAGGCAAAACAGCCAAGAGTCACAACAGCAAATCCATTCCAGGTCTCATCTGATGGGCTCATGCAAGACTCAATTGATGGCAACAAGGGTTTCTTCTTCAAAGAACCTCCTGCAATGGCAAGTGAAAAGACAATTTTTTCCCCCAACAGCCCCAGCTAATCGGGTCTTCAGCCCAGAATAGCTCCGGTGTGAACTGGTGCAGGCACCGGGTCAGGTTCAACGAGGTTCCGGAGAAGGTTCCGAAGGCTCCGCAGAAGCTCTGGGAGGATTTGGTGTAGAGCTAGGTCAGGTTCAACAGGGTTCCGGAGAAGGTTCCAGAGAAGGTGTCGGAGGCTTTGGTGCAGAGCCAGGTCAGGTTCAACAGGGTTCCGGAGAAGGTTCGAGAGAAGGTGTCGGAGGCTTTGGTGCAGAGCCAGGTCAGGTTCCACAGGGTTCTGGAGAAGGTCTGCAGAGCCAGGTTAGGTTCAACAGGGTTCTGGAGAAGGTTCCGGAGAAGGTTCTGGGGATGCTTTGGTGCAGAGCCAGGCCAGGTTCAACAGGGTTCCGGAGAAGATTCCGGAGAAGGTCTGGGAGGCTTTGGTGCAGAGCCACGTCAGGTTCAACAGGATTTGCGGCCATTTAATTCGCTGAGGTGTTTCCAGCGCTTGGCTTCACAGCACGCTTCAGAAAGATTTGTAAAAATAAACGGTTGCGGCTGTTGGGGATACCACCGAAGCTTATTTTTATTTATATATTATATATTTTTTTTATTTTTTTATTTTTTTTCATTTTTCCCGCAACGGTCACTTTTTTCCCGTTGTTTCTGAAAATCCTCGAATCGCACTGATCCTTTGCCGAAAAAGCTCGACCCCGCCTCAGGCGGACGAGACTTGGCCATGGCGGTGGTGGGCACGACGCCAACCTTGCACCAGGGACGGGGCTTCGAGATCGTGCAGTGGATGGCAGAACAGCAGCTCGGACGTGGATGGCAGAAACTTCAACGAAACTTCAAGCATCAGAAACCATCAGAAACACCAAGGTAGATTTTGGATGATTTTGGTAAAGGTCACTTCCACGTGCCTTCTTCGACCGCATCGTAGGGATCCACTTGGGGCTTCCTTTGCGCCCAGGCAGGTGCCTGAATCGACAAGGCTTGTGATTTTTGACGCTTGGTTTCTTAACGTTTGCTTTGTATGGATCGATTTTGTTGTGGTCGTGTAACAAACTGTGTATTAAGTTGTTGTACACGTTGGGTACATGTTGGCAGCATTTGGCAGATTTTGGCAGCTGTTCCTTCTGGTTGAAGGTAGTCACCAGGTAGTCTTAGCTTCATGTTGAATCCATGCGGTTTGTACTATTTCTTTCTTGACCGTCGACGGGTAGCTTCACCATTTCCACCATTGAAAAAGACAAACTGGTGACTAGCAATGTAGTCCAGCGCATTCACAATCATCAAACATTTCAGGGATATCCTTCTATCATCTTCTATCCAAAAAGCAGTTGTGGAGCAACTTAGTCCAACTTAGTGGGTCAACCTGAGGAAGACAGCCTTCAGCATCACCACAACATCGAAGCAGCTGGACTTGGGGCAGCGTTGGTGAAGACGGTCTTGGACCCGAACCTGGAAGAAGGATTGACCAAGGTAAGAAACCAGTGGCTCCAGTTGCTTCCAGCATAATTTCAGCACAACCAGTACCGCAGTGAAACATGTTTTGCAATTTGCAACTGCTAGATCTGCTAGCCTAAAAAACTGTTGTTTTTGCGGTCATGGGAAGCTGGTTGCCAGCCGGGACTGTTGGTAGTGGACTGCCAGGGAGCTGCCGAGCAAGCGATGCGTCTCTTGGGAGCCAAATGAAGACAGTAGAGGAGCAGCTCCTTCGCTACATCTGGAAACTTTTCCCAAACTTTGTCCCCAGAATATCCCAAAACAGAAAACATACCAAAACTATTTGAAGATCTGGAGTTGGTGTGAACAGAATCAAGAACACCTTCGTGAGCCATAACTGCGCAGCATCATCCAGGAGCTGCTTAGAGCCCATGATGAGAATCTTCACCGGCACCGGAGATGTCGGTGCTCTGCCGCTAGAGGCTGTACAGCGAGCTCACCCATGCCTCCACGCTGGCTGAAGAATGTTGAGGCTGAAAGGAACCCCAACGGGAGCAACCTCGTTATTGCGGGCAAGCTTCCAATCAGAGGAGGCCTGTGAGCTGCAGTGAAGCCTTCGAGTGTCTGCCCATCACTGCGAAAGCGGCAGACAATCCCTGACTCCAAAGTTGAATTGACACCAGGAGATTCTTCAAGTCCAAGCAGTTTAGCTTGGCTCTGAAAAGGGAACCGTTGTAGCCCCATCATGTAGTATAGATGCCGAGTCCAACATTTGCCTGTACAAAGTGTGCTGAGCACAAAGGATCTGAGGTTTTGCAGTTGCACCGCCTGGACTGCCTGGGGACAGGGAAAGCAGCATCTGTTGTGCTGGGCAAAGGCGAAACTTCCGCAGCGGTTTGTGGTCACAGAGGATTACATCGGCTGCTTCACAGCCTCTTTTGCACTACCAGAATCCTTCCGACGCAGTTGAATAATGCAGCGCAGGAAAAGGCAGTGAGCAAGCCAAGCAGCTTTTTTGGACCTGTTGGAAATCAGATGATCAGATGTACTGCAGACTCCCCGGTAATATTGCGTTGAAGCGGACGCATGGATATAGTGTTAGAATGCAATAATTGCGACTCCAACAAAAAGTATCTACAAGATACTTTGCAATCTATTTGATATTTAGCAAACTCCGTGGAATCTACTGGAATGCGCGGTGTTGGGGCTTTCCAAATTCACAGGAAAGCAGCTTACCTGTGATCTAAAAGCAAGTTGAACCATCCCAGCCAGCTATTTTCATTATTTTCGCTACTCGACGCAAGGCAAGTGGCGCGCAAAGCCAAGCAATGTGCCAGACACCAAGCGCACCTGGAGGAGGAGATTGAAGTGTTGAGGCAGCAGAATGGATTCAGAGCCATTCATATCATATATATCCATTAACATAATATTATATACATTATAAACACATAATAATCGTCGAATCGTTAATAGTCGTTAATAGTCCCATCTCACACTATCTGCCCTATCTCACATACACAGAAATGGGATGAACTAGGGCTGCATGGCAGAACAGCATTCAAAAGCAGGTTCGACCCACACGCACACACAACGGAGTTCACCTTCACCGACAGTGGAGATGTTGCACAAGATGAGGTAGCGACTTTAAAGTCCAAAGTAGTGTCTCCGTTGTGATGTGGCTAGTCTACTTTTAGTCTAGGTTATAAGCAATTGCGAGAGGAAAGCGCTACAGGAATGAAAAGCTTGGTTCCTACAAAAACCATATTCTCGCATTGATCCTGTCAGATCTGTCAGCTGTTGGCCGAACTGAAAGCTCAATAGTCCGTTACAACCGTTACAAAGTTTCATGCTCTGCGGTCTTTGTTGTCTTGATCGCGGAACCCAATCCTACCAGCATGAAGGTCAGATTCTGTTAGATTTTTACAGTGCCAGTGTTTGAGTCTAGGGCCATGCCATTGGACACCAAACTGTGCACAGAATTTGGTTGTCGATTTGTGAGCTCATAGTGTCTAATTCTCATTAATTTGGCGTCCATCATTTTGACAGTCACATCAAATGCCTCATTTTGTCCTGTTGCCGCAGGTCTCGTGAGCTTCTTGCTTCCCAGGACTGGATCTGCACAAATCGCGGCGTTGATCAGACCCAGGGGATTGTTGAATAATCTCCGTCCAAGATAGGCTACACTTGTGTTTTTTTCATTTTCTGTAGCTTTGAGTGGAACTTGCAGGACAAAGCCAGGCTACAAGAGTTGTTGGATAATATGCAGGAGATGATAATGAGGCGCGGGCGACCCGGCAACCACTGAACACCTGAACGATGTGGAATCTCGTGTGGCTTGGTGGAGTGTTGATTGTGAGCCGCTGCACGGCTTTTGACAAAGTTGAGGTTGATCAGAACCGTGGGAACAAAAAAGTCGAGTCGAGACGGTTACAAATACTCGACAAAACTCTCCAAAAGATGTAAGTTTGAGTCAAATGCGGCACGCGAGGCCTTTTCATCCAAGGATGATGCTTATACCGTATACCCATCACAAAGACGTTTTAGTTTTGCGTCCGTTACGTTAAAATCACAAACACCTCTGCTTTTTCAGCAGATGAAAGACATGTCTTCAGCTAGCAAGTCATGAACAACCCGGCATACATTGCATTACATTCAAGTCAACCTCCTATACTATTTCAACGCACATGTATTGCTGTTTTCTCGACATGATATCAAGAGCTTGACATACTCGCGCTGTACTCCGTTCAGGGAAGATGAGAGATGCAAGGAGAAGTCCAAGAAGATGCTTCTCGGCTTGCCATGCGCCGTGGGTACGATGTGATGCTGGCCCGAAACTATTCATGTGAGAAGGGATTTTCACTTCCCAGGTTTTTCGGCAAATGGCCTAAAACCCAAAACCTCTTCAAGCATGCAGACATGTCTGGCGATCTTTGGAATCAGTAGAGACTCCACTTGCTGTGAAAAAAACATAGATGTTAAACAGTTTCTTTTGGTACAGCTATTTTTTTTTACCCATCCCACTCACAGTTCAACATTGTTTGCCCAACGCCCCAGGATCAGCGCGGTCCAGGACGATGCAGAGCAGATGGTGGCGGAACTGCGACAGGAGCCCAGCAGCTTCGGACTGTGGGGGAAAACTCTGCTCAGGTCCTTGGAATCCTTGAGAATCCTGGTGAATCCTTGGGTTCCTCTTGCAACTTTGATGGCAGAGCAATGGAGAATGTGTTCAGCATGGTTTGCATTGGACTTGTGTCCCCTGGTTCCCTTTGGCTATCGGAGATATTCTTTGCTTTGACATGTTTTGAATTCATAAACCAAATGCCCAGCCCAAACTGCTCTTCCATGAGGAGATTGCCCAACTGACGGAAGAAAAGGCTGAGATGAGGTGTGGCTTCACGCCATGGGTTTTGTACATCAAA
Source organism: Cladocopium goreaui (assembly GCA_947184155.2). NCBI lineage: Eukaryota > Dinophyceae > Suessiales > Symbiodiniaceae > Cladocopium > Cladocopium goreaui. The sequence continues at coordinate 57,072 of CAMXCT020001672.1, read as the reverse complement.
AGGCTTTTAGTGTGATAGTTTCATCTTTGCTGGAAAATTGATGTGACCTTAGCCTCGAATGAAGGAGCAGCAGGTTGGAATGGCCCACTTTGCAACTAGTCCATTGAGGCAATTGTCATGAACAAAGATCTATTGCATCTCCTTGATATAGCTCCAGACGGATCTTTCGAGAAGCTCTTTCTTCTTGTTTGAATTTGCAGATCGTATGATCGTATGATTGTTGTCCAGTGCGGGCCTAGGAGCCCAAATGTTGACATCAATTGACGTCTGATTGTTTTTGCCACTGCAGGGAGCGAGAAGAGGAACACATCCACCGGTATGAGCAGCTCAATGAAGCTCTGCGTGAAGAAGAGCGGCTCAGGAGTGGCGCTGTTACGCCGTTACGGATCTGAATGTTCCCGGCTTGAAATGCTCCTGAGCTCTGTCCACTTGTAGCTTTTCCTTTTTTCGAGAAAAGAATTAATCAGACCCTAAAGATCTAATAGGTACTACAGTAGTACTACATGCTACTATTAAGTCACTAGCTGTGGCAGGAGGGAAGAAAATGCCGAGTGGAAGCAGAAACATGATGAGCTGCGCCTGAGTCTTTCTGCAACTCGACAGAAACACAACTTGATAGCATCTGACAGCATCATGGGGCATCATATAGCAAGGGATTTGGACTCCTGTGGACTCAACGTTTCTACAAAGTATCTTCGTAAAGGAGCACGATCTATCATAGTCCAGAGGAAGTGTTCTGCAGTTGACTAGAAGCTGGAGATGTTTGGACTGTGTTTTGGCATTTTCCTCTATGACCCATGATTTCTTCCTGAATGTTCAAGGCTTTTCCCTGCATTGTTCTGAAAAATGGAAATCTCAGAGGGGCTCATGCCAATGGCATGTCCTGTAGGGCCTCCGAAAAACATTCAACACATTTACCTATAAATACAAGCAGAGCCCGGGCAAGCCGGGTGACGGAAGTTTCGAGAAGGAGAAAGGCCTATAAAGAAAAGGGATGGCCTATATAGGAAGAAAGCCTGACCGCCTGGCTGGCACGGCCGTCTTGACACCGCTTTCGCTTGTCACCATTTTTCTTGTATCCTTTTGTTTTCAGATTGTTTTTGAGACCTCTTTCTGTCTTGACATCTCCTTCTCATTCTCCTTTAAGACCTCTTCTGTCTTGTTATAAAAGTACTTCCCAGTACCACTTCATACAAAGCTTTCACAAAGTACCCCCCAGTACCACTTCGTACTGCAAAGATTGCACACAGTACTTCCCAGTACCACTTCGTACTACAAAGCTTGCACAAAGTACTTCCCAGTACTACTTCGCACCACAAAACCTGCACAAAGTACTTCCCAGTACTACTTCGTACTACAAAGCTTGCACAAAGTACTTCCCAGTACTACTTCGTACTACCAAGCTTGCGCACAGTACTTCCCAGTACCACTTCGTACTACAAAGCTTGCACAAAGTACTTCCCAGTGCTACTTCGTACTACAAAGCTCGCGCAAAGTACTTCCCAGTACCACTTCTACTACAAAGCTTGCACAAAGTACTTCCCAGTACTACTTCGTACTACCAAGCTTGCGCACAGTACTTCCCAGTACCACTTCGTACCTACAAAGCTTGCACAAAGGAGTTCCCAGTACCACTTCGTACTACAAAGCTTGCACAAAGGACTTCCCAGTACTACTTCGTACTACAAAGCTTGCACAAAGTACTTCCGAGTACTACTTCGTACTACCAAGCTTGCACAAAGTACTTCCCAGTACCACTTCGTACTACAAAGCTTGCACAAAGCACTTCCCAGTACTACTTCCTAGTACAAAGCTTGCGCAAGTACTTCCCAGTACTACTTCGGGCTACAACGCTTGCACAAAGTGCTTCCCAGTACTACTTCGTACTACCAAGCTTGCACAAAGTACTTTCCAGTACCACTTTGTACTACAAAGCTTGCACAAAGGACTTCCCAGTACTACTTCGTACTACAAAGATTGCACAAAGCACTTCCCAATACTACTTCGTACTACAAAGCTTGCACAAAGTACTTCCCAGTACTCGTTCGTACTATCGAGCTTGCACAAAGTACTTCCCAGTACCACTTCGTACTACAAAGCCTGCACAAAGCCCTTCCCAGTACCACTTCGTACTACAAAGCTTGCGCAAAGTACTTCCCAGTATTACTTCGTACTACAAAGTTTGCACAAAGCAGTTCCCAGTACTACTTCGTACTACGAAGCTTGCACAAAGTACTTCCCAGTACCACTTCGTACTACAAAGCTTGCACAAAGCACTTCCCAATTCCAGTTCGTAGTACGAAGCTTGCACAAAGTAATTCCCAGTACTCGTTCGTACTACCGAGCTTGCACAAAGCA
>CAMXCT020001672.1:22214-49714 GCA_947184155.2 Cladocopium goreaui | reverse complement strand
GAAACCAGAAGAAAATCTCCAGGAAAGCGCCCGGCAGGTGGCCAAAGGACATGCTGCTAGGCCGCCAAGGGCGCCATGAAGGGCGCCAGGGCGCCGGGGAGGGTTTAAGGGCAGCCTACTGCCTAACGTTGCTTTCTGAAACCAGAAGAAAATCTCCAGGAAAGCGCCCGGCAGGTGGCCAAAGGACATGCTGCTAGGCCGCCAAGGGCGCCATGAAGGGTTTAAAGGCAGCTCAGGGCGCCGGGGAGGGTTTAAGGGCAGCCTACTGCCTAACGTTGCTTTCTGAAACCAGAAGAAAATCTCCAGGAAAGCGCCCGGCAGGTGGCCAAAGGACATGCTGCTAGGCCGCCAAGGGCGCCATGAAGGGTTTAAAGGCAGCTCAGGGCGCCGGGGAGGGTTTAAGGGCAGCCTACTGCCTAACGTTGCTTTCTGAAACCAGAAGAAAATCTCCAGGAAAGCGCCCGGCAGGTGGCGAAAGGACATGCTGCTAGGCCGCCAAGGGCGCCATGAAGGGTTTAAAGGCAGCTCCGGGCGCCGGGGAGGGTTTAAGGGCAGCCTACTGCCTAACGTTGCTTTCTGAAACGAGAAGAAAATCTCCAGGAAAGCGCCCGGCAGGTGGCCAAAGGACATGCTGCTAGCCAAGGGCGCCATGAAGGGTTTAAAGGCAGCTCAGGGCGCCGGGGAGGGTTTAAGGGCAGCCTACTGCCTAACGTTGCTTTCTGAAACCAGACGAAAATTTCCAGGAAAGCGCCCGGCAGGTGGCCAAAGGACATGCTGCTAGGCCGCCAAGGGCGCCATGAAGGGTTTAAAGGCAGCTCAGGGCGCCGGGGAGGGTTTAAGGGCAGCCTACCGCCCAACGTTGCTTTCTGAAACTAGAAGAAAATCTCCAGGAAAGCGCCCGGCAGGTGGGCAAAGGACATGCTGCTTGGCTGCCAAGGGCGCCATGAAGGGTTTAAAGGCAGCTCAGGGCGCCGGGGAGGTTTAAGGGCAGCCTACTGCCTAACGTTGCTTTCTGAAACCAGAAGAAAATCTCCAGGAAAGCGCCCGGCAGGTGGCCAAAGGACATGCTGCTAGGCCGCCAAGCGCCCCATGAAGGGTTTAAAGGCAGCTCAGGGCGCCGGGGAGGGTTTAAGGGCAGCCTACTGCCTAACGTTGCTTTCTGAAACGAGAAGAAATCTCCAGGAAAGCGCCCGGCAGATGGCCAAAGGACATGCTGCTAGGCCGCCAAGGGCGCCATGAAGGGTTTAAAGGCAGCTCAGGGCGCCGGGGAGGGTTTAAGGGCAGCCTACTGCCTAACGTTGCTTTCTGAAACGAGAAGAGAATCTCCAGGAAAGCGCCCGGCAGGTGGCCAAAGGACATGCTGCTAGGCCGCCAAGGGCGCCATGAAGGGTTTAAAGGCAGCACAGGGCGCCGGGGAGGGTTTAAGGGCAGCCTACTGCCTAACGTTGCTTTCTGAAACCAGAAGAAAATTTCCAGGAAAGCGCCCGGCAGGTGGCCAAAGGACATGCTGCTAGGCCGCCAAGGGCGCCATGAAGGGTTTAAAGGCAGCTCAGGGCGCCGGGGAGGGTTTAAGGGCAGCCTACTGCCTAACGTTGCTTTCTGAAACCAGAAGAAAATCTCCAGGAAAGCGCCCGGCAGGTGGCCAAAGGACATGCTGCTTGGCTGCCAAGGGCGCCATGAAGGGTTTAAAGGCAGCTCAGGGCGCCGGGGAGGGTTTAAGGGCAGCCTACTGCCTAACGTTGCTTTCTGAAACCAGAAGAAATCTCCAGGAAAAGCGCCCGGCAGGTGGCCAAAGGACATGCTGCTAGGCCGCCAAGGGCGCCATGAAGGGTTTAAAGGCAGCTCAGGGCGCCGGGGGAGGGTTTAAGGGCAGCCTACTGCCTAACGTTGCTTTCTGAAACCAGAAGAAAATCTCCAGGAAAGCGCCCGGCAGGTGGCCAAAGGACATGCTGCTTAGGCCGCGAAGGGCGCCATGAAGGGTTTAAAGGCAGCTCAGGGCGCCGGGGAGGGTTTAAGGGCAGCCTACTGCCTAACGTTGCTTTCTGAAACCAGAAGAAAATCCCCAGGAAAGCGCCCGGCAGGTGGCGAAAGGACATGCTGCTTGGCTGCCAAGGGCGCCATGAAGGGTTTAAAGGCAGCTCAGGGCGCCGGGGAGGGTTTAAGGGCAGCCTACTGCCTAACGTTGCTTTCTGAAACCAGAAGAAAATCTCCAGAAAAGCGCCCGGCAGGTGGCCAAAGGACATGCTGCTGGGCCGCCAAAGACGCCGGGAAGGGTTAAAAGGGCAGGGTATAAGGGCAAGGTTTAAGGGCGGCCGAGGGCGCCGGGAAGCGTTTAACGGCAGCCTACTACCTAACGTCGCTTTCTGAAACCAGAAGAAAAGGTGCCGCGAAGCCACTTTTCCTCGGGCGCGCTCCCCCTGCAGATGGCTGGGGTCGGCGGATTATTTGACTTTCTGTTTGCTTGATGTTCCCAGCACAACTTCGTACTACGAAGCTTGCACAAAGTACTTCCCACTACTACTTCGTACTACAAAGCTTGTACAAAGTACTTCCCAGCACTAGTTCAGTCTACAAAGCTTTCACAAAGTACTTCCTCGACGCGGGGAGTCACTTTATTCGAGAAAACGCAGGGTTTTGTTTGATTCCTACCTGCAAGCGTGACCTCGACGAAGCAATTCCAATGCAATCTAAAATCACTGCCTTGCGAGCAGCACAGCAAGCAGCAACATGGATGCAGCTGTTCCAATGGGATCTGCACGCCTGAAGGATGCGACCGGACGCAAGCCGCACCCGTCGCGCAGACAAGGTTCACTACATCGACACAGAAACCCGTTTAATGCGAGAAAACATAGGGTTTCATTTGATTCCTACCCTCCAAGCATCACCTTGACGAAAAAAAATCACTGCGATCTGCAAGCACCGCCTTGCAAATCACAACCTCCAGCCATCCGTGACGCAGAAATGCGACTGCCAGCTGCAATCGCTGCCCGTCTTCACATCTCTACTCTCTTCACATCTCCACTCTTTTCACATCCCTACTCTATTCATATCTCTATACATGTCACATCTCTACTCTCTTCACATCTCTACTCTCTTCAGATCCCTTCACATCTCTACTCTCCTCACATCCCTTCACGTCCCTACTTTCTTCACATTTCCACTCCCACTCTCCTCACATCCCTACTCCTTTCACATCCCTACTATCTTCGCATCCCTGCTCTCTTCACATCCCTATTCTCTTTTTCATCACATCCCTATTCTTTTTCCCGAATGCGTAGCAAGGGTTCCCGTTTCACTCTGGGGGTCTGGGGGTTGAGGGTGTGTTCGCTCGACGTTGCGTTCACGGTCGCAACCGTTCGCAACCGTTCGCAACCGTCCGCAACCGTTCGCGTGATCCCCGTATGGCCGTGCCTATGGGAAGTTCTGCAAGAGGGATCATTTTTGGAGGTTTCAGACGTCGGGTTGCTTCGTTTCGCGTGGCAGGCGTGGCACTTGGTGACATTCAGACGTGTTCTGGAACGCGTCGAAATTCGTTTTGCGTGGCAGGCGCAATACTTTTGCGACGTTTTCAGAAGATGTGTTGCAGTTTTCGTGGCAGGCGCAGCACTTTGAACGTGTCCATCGTCATTTTTCGTGGCAGGCGCAGCACTTTAGACGTGTCGTGTTGCGTGTTTTTTGCAAATCGCATTGGCAGGGCTGCGTCAAGTGGCGACAAGGTGCAAATTCCGTGGCAGGCGTGGCATTTTGTGCGATGTGCTGAAAATTGACGGAAGCCTCGCACGAAACATCGATTTTGATGTTGCCAATTTTCGGATTCTAAGGAAAACTCGTAGGAAAACGTCGATTTTGAAGCTACAAAGTGTGAAAATTGGAGGAAGTCTCGCACGAAATGCTCGTTTTGGTGCTCCCACCTGTCTCGTCTCGCGTGTCTGGTTTTCCCGTGGCCTCGCCGTGTCTATGGTGGAAGCTGCAAAACTTGTCCTTTTGTCATGTTGCTAACTATGAAAATTGGAGGAAGTCTCGTGCGAAATGCTGTTTTTTCTGCATCCACGTGTCTTGTCGCGAGTCGCTGATTTTCCTGTGGCGTCGCCGTGTCTATGGGGGAAGCCGCAAACCTGACCTTTTCGAATGTTTCCACGCAGGTTGTCATGTCGTTTTGCGTGGCAGGCGTGGCACTTTGTGACATTCCAACCTGTCTGATAACGTGTCGAAAATGTCAAAATTGGAGGAAGTCTCGCACGAAATGCTCGTTTTTCTGCATCCACGTGTCTTGTCTCGAGTCGCTGGTTTTCCTGTGGCGTCGCCGTGTCTATGGGGGAAGCTCCGCACTCCACACTCTACACTTTACACTCCACACTCCACAATTTACACTTTAGACTCCACACTCTACACTTTACACTCCACGCTTTACACTTTGCACTTTACACTCCTCACTCCTCACCTGAGACTTTACACTCCACACTCCACACTTTACAATGCACTCTACACTTTCCACTCCTCACTCCTCACTCTACACTTTACACTCCACACTCCCCACACTACACTTTACACTCCACACTCCACACTTTACACTGCACACCCCTTACTTTACACTCCACACTTCGCACTCCACACTTTCCACTCCACACTCCACACTTTACACTCCACACTCCACACTTTACACTCCTCACTCCACACTTTACACTCACTCCACACTTTACACTCCACACTCCACACTTTACACTCTACACTTTACACTCTACACTCTACACTTTACACTCCACTACACTTTACACTCCACACTCCACTCTACACACCACACTCTACACTACACTCGCACTCCACACTTTACACACTCCACACTCCACACTTTACACTACACTCTACACTTTCCACTTTACACTCCACACTCCACACTCTACACTTTCCATACACTCCGCACTCCACACTCCACACTTTACTGTACACTCCACACTCCACACTTTATACTTTACACTCCTCACTCCACACTCCACACTTTGCACTCCTCACTTTACACTCCACACTCCACACTCTACACACCACACTCTACACTTTCCACTCCAGACTCCACACTCTACACTTTACGCTCCACACTCCACACTTTACACTTCACACTCCACACTTTCCACTCCACACTTTACACTCCTCACTCCACACTCCACACTTTACACTCCACACTCCACACTTTACACTCCTCGCTCCACACTCCACACTTTACACTCCTCACTCCACACTTTACACTCCTCGCTCCACACTTTACACTCCTCACTCCACACTCCACAGTTTACACTCCACACTTCACACTCCACACTTTCCACTCCACACTCCACACTCCACACTTTACACTCCACACTCCACACTTTACACTCCTCCACTCACTCCACACTTTCCACACTTTCCACTCCACACTTTACACTCCACACTCCACACTTTACACTACACACTCCACACTTTACACTCCTCACTCCTCACCTGAGACTTTACACTCCACACTCCACACTTTACATCACACTCTACACTTTCCACTCCTCACTCCTCACTCTACACTTTACAGTCCACACTCCACACTCTACACTTTACACTCCACACTCCACACTTTACACCACACACTCCTTACTTTACACTCCACACTTCACACTCCACACTTTCCACTCCACACTCCACACTCTACACTTTACACTCTACACTCCACACATTTTACACTCCACGCTCTACACACCACACTCTACACTTTCCACTCCACATTTCGCACTCCAGACTTTACACTCCACACTCCACACTTTACACTTTACACTCCTCACTCCACACTCTACACTCACACTCCCCACTTTACACACCACACTCCACACTCTACACTTTCCATTCCACACTCCGCACTCCACTCCACTCCACACTTTACTGCTTTACACTCCACACTCCACACTTTACACTCCTCACTCCACACTCCACACTTTACACTCCTCCACACTTTACACTCCTCGCTCCACACTCCACACTTACACTCCTCACTCCACACTTTACACTCCACACTCCACACTTTACACTCCTCACTCCACTCCACACTTTACACTCCACACTTTTACACTCCACTCCACACTTTCCACTCCACACTCCACACTTTTACACTCCACACTCCACACTTTACACTCCTCACTCCACACTTTACACTCCACACTTTACACTCCACACTCCACACTCTACACTCTACACTATACACTCTACACTCCACACTTTACACTTTACACTCCACGCTTTCCACTTTACACTCCTCACTCCACACTTTACACTCCACACTCCTCCACACTCTACACTTTACACTCCATACTCCACACTCTACACCTTATACTCCGCATTCTACACTTTACACACTCTACACTCCCCACTCCACACTTTACACTCCACACTCCTTACTTCACACTCCACACTCTACACTTTCCACCCCACACTGCAGACTGGTAACAAGGGAAACATGTACAAGACTGTTCAAATATAAACTATTGCAGAAAGGTATTGCGCGTGACTCTATAACCATGTGTTTTGACATCTGTGCCATTAACATACGTGTGAGCATTCGGGTTCGTGGGCTTCATCTTGTTTTCATCACATCCCTACGCTCCTCATTTTTCCTCTTCACCAGATTTTTCCGTATAACAGAATTTAAAGACATCTAAACTTCCTTTGACAATACATTTACATATATAGTGTATTGGTTCGGTTTGCTCATTTGATTCATCTCCATTTTGAGTTTCGAGAGCATGAACTGTCCCAAGGAAGGAAGTACCCAGCGCCTGCGAGAGGAGGTGGAATCCTGGAAGAAATCCTCACAGAAGGCAGCAGAGACCGCCGAACGTTTGAAGCAGAGACTTCACCGATGCTCGGCTTCACTCAGCTCCACTTAGTTCCATTTAGCTCTCATGATCTGCATATGATCTGGCATGACGTGTCGGACACAGGGGGCCAGTCACTTGAAGCTCAAGACCTGTGAAGAACCAGTGCAAACGTGTGTCCTGTGGTGAGCGGGTACAAAATATGTTCAGTTATTTGATGTTCTTTAATGTTGTTTCTTGTTTCTGCTACGTTCTTTCAGATTTTAGCGAGGCATCTGCTATGGCCCACTATCTCTCTTTGGCTTTGTGGTTCCACCCAGGAGAAGAAGAGATGCGCAATTCTCAGCAGCCGTCGTGGCTCAATCAGGCAATCGGAATGGTGGCTGGTTTGAAGCAGATGTGTATTTCCGTCCAGTGTGGCTAGTGGTTCATGGAACCATTGTTGGGTTGGTTGTTCTCATGAACGTAAACAATCATGCAAATAGTTTCTCCGGTCAAAAATTGATTCTGGACAAATATGTTTGCATTGTGTTGATTCATCCAAGCACAGCTTTAGTAGCAGCGTGGGTGTAAGATGCCATTTGGGCGTGAGATGTCATTTTGATGGCGGCAAGTCCGGGAGCAGCTCCTTCCCATTTCTCGCTCGACAGGTGGAGGAGTTTAGGCAACGCATGACAGAAGAGTGGCAGCGGCACGCCAAGACACATGGAAATCCATACTTTGGAGATGCTTGGATTGAAGGATTAAGACGCATTGAGATGGATTGAGACTTGAGTTCCATTGCAATGACCATGTGCCTCCCAACTGGAGGTCCTTTACCAAGGGAGCCAGGACAGAAACACAGAACCATTCGCAAACAGACCTCCGATGCTGTGTTCCTCATTCGCTGCTCAGGAGTGGTTGGAGCATGCGCGAAGGCAGACAGAAGAAGTGGCAGAGAAACTCAGGAAGAAGTACGAGAAAACCCGACATCAAGGTACACTTTCAGTTTGCATGTCACGGGGGTGGTGTTTTTGTGCTATATCTATCTGAAATCATCACATATGGAGAACTTGCAAGTATTTAATCAGGATCGAACGAGTTGCAAACTCAACTGGGGCGGTATTCTAATGTGTCACAGGTAAGGTGACGAATGACAGTCCAAGGCTGTATTGGAGACTTGAGACTCCCAGTTTTTGCTTGTGTTTTTGTTGCACGATCCCAGAGAATTTGGGGTTTGCAGACTTGGGTTCACCATATGGTTGAACAAGTTGAACAGTTCTCCATTTTGCGTTGGGCCATTGCAGCTTAAGGCCCAAACGGGGTCAAATGGGAAGGACACCGCGTGAGCGCCACTTAGCTCCAGTCCAGATCATGAATGCCAGCAGCAACTTTCAAGGTCAGCATCAGCATTGAGGTAAGTTTGACATAGAAATGGGTAGACAGAGAATCGCAAGCACGGACTTGGAAATTTCATCTCGATAGATCCATGGACTTGCTTGATGGATAAGCAATTTCACTGCAAACATGCTGACATATGAGAAAGACAGAACTAGACTATGTATCTAACCATCGATCAATCAATGGAATTGCCCGCTGCTGGATGGCATGCCTAGCCCTAGCGAAGCGCCTATCGACCCATTGGTGGTCACAGCCATCAAGAATGCCGCCTTAAAGCCCTTCAACAACAAAAAGTGGATCAGTGGAAGGCGAGGGCCGCAAGGTTGGAACAGGATGGAAAAGGAATGGATTGAAATATCTTGAAACATCATTTGTATCCTTGAGGGTTGGGAGAAGACGGAAAAGCGCGTCTCTCAATACAAGCCGCACAAGAACAGGTTTTTCATGGATTGGTCTGGGATTTCACGTGCTCATGCGTGTTTGAAGTGAACCTCACTTCCGGAAATGGGAGGTTAATCATGAATAATATGAACAAGCAGTGGCGACAGGAATCATGTAGAAGCATGCTGTTCCCAGACTGAGTATATGGTATCTTCAATATTTTTTAAGAGTCCATCCTTGCCGTAGTTGACATCAGCAGCATCATCGATTTCTTTTTATCGTTCATCCGGAAATCATAGTCATAAAAGTCATAAATCAATTTCATGCTCTTTTTGAGAAGTGCACCTTTACAATTTCGGCCCTCTTTTCATCCTCATTTGGCCGAGCTCTCTGGTCAGACTTGGGGGCTTGAAGACACGTACCACAACTGAGCATGTTGTTCAGGCACGGGCAGTTCTGGGTAATCGGTACGAACAGGGAGCTATTGACTTCAACTCTTTCATGACTTGTTTCTTGCAGCAGTAGAGCTATGTGGATGAATCCATGTCTGTGCTCTAATATAATATCACTGAATGACTTGTATGAGCCTGGATCCTTTTCCAGAGCACAGAGTCTTCAGACATACATAGACACAAGCACACCTTGCCATCCCTCCCAGTCCCTCTCCTCTTTTCAACGCCTCGGGGACTCCACAACCTGTTGGTGGGAAGTGCTCCAATCCGACAAGGTCTTTGGCTATTCAGGCAACTTCCTTGGCTCCATCCAGCTTGCAGGCACGGAACAGCAATTCGAACTGCTCTAACTTAAAGCAGATCATGAGGTAACGCTTATCAAAATTTGATTCGAGGTGTAAAGAAAACTGAGGGTAAGCGGAGTCAAGTAGATCCAAGACTCACAGTTTGTCGGTCCTCTATGCTGAATATGCGGCTGGGAAAAAAAACCTTAGTGGTGAGATTTGCGGAGAAGTTTCCCGGTAGTTTTCCATGAGAATGTTCCGAACGCTCTTCAGCGTTGTGTCCTTGTTGCGGTTGTGACGTCAGAGTTGTGGCTGCAGTTGTCATGAGGCCTGAGGAGATCATCAAGGGGAAAGATTCGACAGCCCTTTGTATATCTTCATCTGAAGATTGATACTGTGACCTATCACTGGGCCCCTTGGTATGACTGGCTGTGGCCGATAGGCCGATAGGGGCTTTTACATGTATTTTTGAAAGTGGAGCATCCTGAGCATCTTGCATGCTCTTTGGGCTTGTCTATATAGCTCTTTCAGCTCCGTTTTGTTGTTGTCACCTTACTTGTTCTTTCTTTCTGTTCGGGTCTGTTACTGGTTTTCGATATGCAGTGCATTTTCATTTAGCGTCAAATCATGCTTCTATGGTTTATCTAGATATGCCATACTAATTAGTTGCCATTGCAGTTCTGACTGCAGATGACTGCAGGCAGTTTTGCAATTGTTGCCATTGTTTAACAGTTTGCTTTCTTTCGTATCTCTGGGCACTTCCTTCATGTGATACTGTAGACGCTCAAGACGTCAAAGTATTGTTGCTTGTGTCATTCAACGCACGCGGACCCCAGGTCCTGAGTCGCCAGAGTGAAGAAGGCCGTGTGCTTTGGTGGTCAGACTCGCAATTGGAGGACCTTTAATTCGGTCGTGTCTGAAAACCATTGAAGCGTATTTCTTCACGTAAATCTCTATGTCTTCCACAGGCCCATAGGTTTTGACAACATGAACACTATGAACACTCAAGAACAGCATGGTGCCTGTCGGGCCGTCTGCTTATTGCAGCTCGGGTGCTTCTTGGCTGGCCGTGACTGTGATAGCTCAGAAGCATTTACAATCTTATCCAGGGCAACTTTGATTGGCACAGGGGAAATGGAGTGCTGAAAGACTGAAAAATAAGATGCCGCTCCTGGAGACAGCATGGAATCCCCATCTTTTTGATGGATGGAATTGCCCAGAATTGGACAACATTTGCCCCATCTCCCGCTGCCTTCCCTCTAGATGTCCCTTGCAGGATGCCTGGGACGCCGACTTCCAAGAGATCTTGCGCCAGGCAGTGGCTGATGGTGTCCCATCTCCACAATGGTATGGTTCACAATTAGACCTGAAAACTCACATCTTGGATCAAAGTTCCTTAAGCCTCTTGCAAATGACTTCATGTCTAAGCATGTTTCTTCTGGTCCTTGCCCTCTAGGGTGATTTAGATTTAGATCATCCTCCGAGCACTCCAATTCTCTACGTACGCCATATCAACCCAATCCAGAGCATTGAATAAAGGAGAGCTTTAAGAGAAGTAAGCTCTAGAGCTTGATTGAATCCAAGGACCAATGGACGTTGGAAATTTAGTCAGGCATACCAAGGAGTTGCTTGCAAGTTCTACTACATCTACTACCAATAATTCAATCGTTTGCGCAACTCCTGAGTCAGGCAGTAAAGTCCTGCTATGAGCACAACCTGGTGCCACAGATAGAGGAGGGGTCAGCAGTGACCATGGTCAGCAGTGACCATGTTTTCAAGGTTCAACCCCAGTAGGCCTGGGAAAGTTGTTCAAGATCCTGCTTTGTATGCAGAAGCACAGAAATCTAATCTGGCTTTGGATCTCCTTCAGTCCTATATTATCGGGTCTTGCAGGACGGCTGGAAAATGATTGTGGAAAATGGCCGTAAGCCCAACTTGCTTCTTGGCACAAATGGCCATAGGCGCCAGAAACTGGGTTTTCCATGGCGGATGAAGAATCAAATAAGATAGAAGTGATAAGTCAGTGATAGGATGAGTTGCAATGGTTTGATACTGTGCTCCAGACGGCAAGAGCTCGCAAAGTGGCGCAGTGACTCTCTACCAATCACCACTGCACAAAAATAGACAAAAAACATCAAAAAACACCACCCGCGCAACCAAAAATCCTGAATTCCGCAGAGGATAGCCCAGCTATTGGTTATTTTTCTTTCCTAAAAGAAGGGTTCGAACCCTGGCAGGTCTCATTTGCGCCGTCGCATGTTTATGTATCCAATCTACTGTTCATCAGTTTTGTATATACCCGGCCTAGTCTATTGTGTCCAGGGTGCATGGCCAATCTGAGAGCAAAGGCCATTTACAGTGGCCTTGTGCACTGCAACCATGAGTCTTGGCTGTCTTGGCCCGTGTTTGTTTTTTTGCAGGTGCTTCAGCTGATAAACTCTGATTTTTTTCCTTTAGTTATCTCTGGAATGCTGCTGGAGCGGCAGGAAAGTCTTGGGGATGTCAACCCGATTTCAAAGGGTTCTTTGGCAGGCGAATTCAAATAAAGTTTCTTATGTTTGACATCGAGTTGGAGTAAAAGGGTGGGAAGGACATCATTTGACAAAGGACACTTCCGGTTGTAGCTGCTTCCGAATTGACATGCTTTGCAGCCAGATTTCCTGTGAACGTGTTTGCTAATTATTGCTAATTATGAAATACGTTGGGTCATTGCCATTCGTCATGCTGACAATGTTCATATGATAGTCCGGTCTTTTGACACAGCAGCTGAGACAGCAGCCCCCAGTCAGTGTGCAAAGGAATCGTTTGTGGCAGCTCAAGAATGCTCTCCCTCTGACGCTTGTCCACGCATATCCATTCAAAGACAGGCGAGATTGGTTGGTGGTGTGACCGGTTGAGGTGTTTTTATTGAGTTGTCTATTTTTGGTGAGTAGGAATGCTCGGAATACATGTTTCATTCTTTGGGTCTGCAGTGCATTGTGGTATGTAACAACTCCGCTGTTGCAGAAATAGCATCCCAACAGGATTGGCGTCTGGGCACACTGTGGGACTTGCATGTAAGGCAATGTATCTTATGGTACATCCATATTCAGGTATTTGAAGTCATTTAATGACTGTTGATTATTTTGATCCGACAAGTACCATTTTGACACTAGCAAACTGCCGGAGACTCAATAGAACCCCACAGCATGCAGGCAATGACAGAAGTGATGCCTTCTGTTTTACCCGGTTTCGGCGACGTGGAAAGGTAATTGAATATGTCCGCCAACATTGATATCAGATAGTACTATGATAGACATGATCGCACCAGCAGTGATATGACCAACATCTTGCCGCCGCCCCGCGTCAGTTGCCGCGTCCACGTGGTGGACATGGGAAGCACCGATGGGACGCTGGAATGGCTACTGCGATACTGTAGCAGCTGGGCTGCAAGTCCTGGTCCAAGGGAGCTCATGGGTTGTTATACAGGCTGCAGAGTGACTGCATGTGAGCTGCATGTGAGCTGCAAAGCAGATTGAACAAGCTGATAATGAGATTTCATGTGAGAATCTGACTGTGTAAAGGGAGCATAAGTGAAAATACATCTTGATGCTGCAGCTTTGGGGGAGCACCAACGCACCGCGGGGACCTTTGAGGATGGGCCATTGAAATTGGTTTGCTTCGTGTCTACCGAGCAGAAGAAAAAGCTTGGCATGCCTGCATTGGGAAAAACACTGCTCACATCCAGGCACTGCGAACGATGTGCTCGATTCTCCCCCAAGGGGCTTCCATGAAGTGGCAGGGAAACGGCGTTGAAAGATAATTCCAAGACTTGGAAATCAAACTTGTGAAATGGATATGTTGTGTGCAGCTATCAACTTAGTGAACTAGCCCAGTGTTTAGTCTTGTTGCAACTGACATCCTGAAGGCTTTTTCAGTGCCAAAAAAAGACTTCCTGAGGGCGATGGTATGAGGTTTGAATAGTTCTGTAAGTTTCAAGTTTGGTAAGGGAACCTGTGTGTGAACATTGTTTTTGCCTATCAAAACGCAGCGGCCTTGGAGGCAAAAGAGGACATCCTCGTGAACGTTGATGGGGATAACCTCATCGGTGCAGGATTGGATGCTGTTGTGATGGCGGTCTCTATTCATCTTGTCACCAAGTTCAATGTTGGAAATCCATGTTGATGGTCATGAGTCATTAGATTATTAGATAATATTAGACAATATTAGACACATTTCCTGCAATTCAGCAATTCTGCAAATGGCTCCAAAGTTGAGAGCGCCTGGCTTTGAAATTGGTGGTCAGATCCATTGACTGACCGCTACTAACAGGATTTCTCGAGGACGTTTGCAAACGTTTTCAAGATGGATCCTCGGACGATTTGATGCACATCTTGAATAGCTGGGTATGGTTGGAAGTGTGTGGGGCTGTAGGGGCAGGGTGTGTTTCCGGTGTGTGATTGGACTCAGTTGCCAAGTTGTGATGTTCAGTGTCGTGATGTGACAGCACACGAATGTGCATTCTGGGTGGCTCTTGGGGGCCCATCGCTCAAAAAAATGCTGCGATAGGTGTCGCAGAGGGAGGGTCACCCAGTAACTTCACCCGGCTCAAATAAAGATGTGCAGGTGCAGGTGTCAAAACCACAAGTGATGCCACAATTAGGCATGCTCCCCCACCATGGTGCTGCTACTGTCAGGCTGTGCAGTGGCGCAGTACGAATTGGGTGGTGGCACCTGCGGTCGAATTGCTCTGAGAAGAGAGGTGGCTGGCTGGCATGTGGTCGGGTATGATGTGACCGATTTATCATGATTTATCCACATAGTTTTACAATGTTTTATACAATGTTTTACTTACGACTTACATGTCGGTTTTGTTTTTGTTATGTGACCCTTTAAGCTTGGTGCATTGATTGCCTCCTGGTTTCTAGACCGGGAGCCTGGCTTCGGAATTGCCTGAGTGTGAGAGTGCATCAACAGATTTGCTTCAGGTATTCATTGAGATTGGTGGCTACGATGAGGACCCAGGGTTTGAGTGTTGCAAATGGTTTTGTCAAGCTGTTGCAGATGTGAGCTTCTCGATGACTTGTTTACCATCGATACGTGGGGCCAAAATCTTACGACCAAATGCTTTCCACAGTTTCACAGAGTTGTGCATCCAGATTTACTTGCTGCTGTGACGCGATCGACTGGGAGGATGCATTTCCCATGGGTGCTCAAGACACAGACCTTGTCTTGCGTGTGAAGATGTTGGGCAAAGGTCACCACAAGAAAGTGTGCCTTGGTAGTTGGAAAATTGATTACAATTTGCCGATTTGCCAAGCGTACATTTTTCAATAAAAACCTACTTTTTGAATCTTCATTCCGTACATGTGCTCCATTGACTTTTGGCCGTCAACTTCACTTCTAAACAAGCACATGTTCGTAAACATACTGTGTGAGGGAAGCGCCTTCTATATATGATAATATAATAATATGCATTATGCAGTTGTGCAATCATGTATGATCTGTAGTATGCGGCAAATTCCTCGACTATGCTCGGAGTTCCGACTTGTTCCACAGTTTTGTGGTCAAATTCCCGCGCAGGACCACAATGTTTTGATTGCACCTCCAATCTGTTCGGGTACTGAATGATGTTCCACGTGTTTGTTGATCTCGAAGATCGCATGTAGCCATCTTTTCCCTCAGATCTGCAGTATAAAGAAAACGGGCCAAGAGCTATTCAGATGACCTTTTGCAAGCGCATGCCATGTGCCACTGGCAACTGGAAACTGAGGAAGGAGCCTTCACTTTCTCAAGCAATCCTGAATAGTCAGGTCCTGCAGTCAGCTTGGTTGCCTGACACCACAGATTGCCTGTTGGCGTGTGTTGGCATGTGTTACTGCTTTTTCACACAAGACATTTCTGCAACTGGCAAATTTCAGCCTCGTTCCATTGCAGGAGCAGAAGATAGAAAACTGCGTTTTGCAAGATGGGATCCAAAAATGGAGTCAAATGAACGATGCTTGGCGAGCCACAGATGTTTCTTTTTTGTTCCGAATGCGACTCCACCAAAGCATTTGGCGAATTTGAGCTGATGAACTACAGTATTTCTCGCGCATTCACATTAGTATCCGATCAATCAGTGTGTCAGTGCTATTTCTCTGTCGTGGCCTTTGGATGTAAGAGTGAACTTAGCATGACCTTTGGGGCAAGGGTGTTTCACTCTCAGACAGCTTCGAGGCAAAAAACTCTGCCATTTTCAATGAACGCCGCTCAAAGGGAGAAATCCATCGCAACCAGGGGCAAGGCCGGCCCTCGCGGGTTGGTTGCGTGGTGAGTGGGCCATGCTGTGGAATAGTGGGCCAATGGTGATTAGGCTGCTTGCGTTTGTTTATATTTTGGTTATTGGGTTAGGCTGTTTTTGTATGTGTATATAAATTATATATAGATAAATAGACTAATTAATTGTATATGAATATTATATATGTACATTTATTTATTTACGCACATATGTATTATATATATATACATACATATGTATTATATATATATACATACATACATACATACATATGTATTATATATATACACATACATATGTGTGTATATATACATAATACATATGTATGTATATATATATAAATACATATGCATGCACATATTGCAAGTGCCAGTCGGTAGTCCATGAGAAATTCCAGGAGCTGTATTGGCTTCGCTGTCATGGATACCCGCGTGTTTTCACCCCTCCGTTGTGCCAGGTTGGATTGGAGTGCCCGTGAAGCAGTGGATGTTGCTTGGTTTTATCCGGCTTGGCATTATGAACCTTGACATGGCATCTAGGTAACCATTGCCAAAAAATAATTGAACGAGGGTTCAAGCCAAGTGCCAATTTGAACGCTCTGTGTGGTACTCACTTATGTCAAAACAAAGACCCAAATCTTAAGAGTTTCAGCACTCTTTCTTGGGTTTCTTGCGCTACTTATTTGCTGAATTCGAAAGCTATGTTTGGTGGGCGAATAGGGGTACCTAGAAGCCCATTTCACGGGAGCCCATCTGAGCGCAACTCCATTCAGCCAAGGTTTGGATCTGACGGTGAATTGAAGACCGTTGACAAACGGGAGAAGAACATCAGAGTTCAAAAACCTCCTGGAAGAAACAGCAGATCTGTAGTTGAAGAGTGTTAGCTGCACCCTGGTGGGTTTTAGGGAGGACATCAAGAAGCCATGGCTGCCCGAAACATCACTTAATCATTTCAATGCACACCAATTTCCTGGTCATCCTGGGTTGAAAGGTATCCAAAAAGGCTGGTTGTGCTATGGCGAGGAATTGTTCTCTCGGAAACCTGCCTTCTGGCGAGAATTACTGTACCGAAGACGGTAGCACCGTCAGATTTGCAGCCCACTGGATTTCTCAATGCACTGCTTCTTGATGCGGTTGGAAGGACCCAACATACTGTAAGGCCGATCAAAACTGGAATTGAATGGAATTGATATATATATATATATACCAGACCATGTTTGTCTTGAGTTTCTATGCGAGATAATTCAATTTTTTTTGGAACCAACGCGCACACGCATACACACACTCACTCACACGAACACGCTGGTGCTGTTGAGTCCCAAAACTGGGCTGAAAAACCGGACAGCCTGCAGTGAATTTTCGTGACACTTCGTGACCTAGTAAAATAATTTGTTTGGGAAGCTGGCGTACTGTACCCTTTATTTTGGAACATGTCGACAATGTCGGATCTTCATGGATCTTCATAGGTAGAGATGTGGCCCGGGGAGAAGCAAAACCCCAAGATCAGACTTGAAGCCGAATGGCGACTGTAGAAGCATTGAGAAAGCCGCACTTTGTGTGAGAGAGCGGCACTCCTTGCACATAAATTGTGCTTGGAATGCAGCTAAAATCAGACAAGTTACGTGGGAGCCGCGCTGGGTGCATTGGTTCAGTTTTGATCCAGCTTTGCATTAGAATCTCTTTGTGGATAGTTCATTTGCTCCCAACGCACAGCCGCTGCTCCCTCGCCTTTTTCTGGGTGTTGAGCAGCCAGCCCAGACGAAAAAGGAATTGGAACACGAGGCCTAGTATCAATTGTGAGACTTCTGATTTTGAACATGATTTTCGTGGGTACTCAAAAGACTGTCACAGATCGGCATACTATCCTTACATGCTTGAGAAGGCTACATTCACTTTGACCACTATTGAACCGGCTGTAAATTTTAGTAAAGGTAGCACAGGATGATACAGATTTCTTCATGGCTGAAGTTGAGAGCCAGGTCAAAAGGCTGCCTGTCGCTTCTCTCGCCGATGGGGCTTCAAACACTGTCGTGACGATTGAGGGCGCCTGGCAGAGGTCCGGGTGTCGGATCACTTCCTTGCAATGCCTGGAAGATTCCCAAGATCCTCCCATATGGCCCTATGACCAGAAAAGGACAATTTCTCAGTGGGCCGTCTCCTCAGGAAAGTGTGATGCAAAATTAAATATCACTTACCTATAGTCCTTACCATCCGTGGCAACCCCTTCAAATACCCTTCGAGCTTCCAAGCATGCATTTGCACTCTCCCCAAAGACGAACACGAAGAGGTAGTTCTTGGGAATGGAGGGGCAAGTCACCTCATTTTTATCCAAGTCGTTTTTATCCAATCCGCAACCTCATTTGGTTATATTTGGTTGGGATCACCGGCCCAGCTGCAGTGCGACAGGTCTAACCGTGGCTGAGCGACCGGCAACGGTGTTGACCTGATTGCCATGCTCCTGTGGATGTTTGGCCATGGGTAAGGCCGTAGTGACGCAACAATTCACCAATCTCATTACTGTAGAAAAATCGGAAAAAATGCGATGCTTGATGATGCTTTGGGCTTTCACACCTCATGGATTTACCATTGCATCCAGGACTTCACAGCCTTGAGGTCAAACAACCTTGTTTGTTTTTGTTCCCTGGGCCAGCACACTGCATCGACCGATGTGGTTGGTTTAGGACTCTTTCACACCGTTCAAGGTCCTATCCGACAAAAGTCCTTCATGTCGCCAACTAGTGACTAATCCTACTGTGCCAAATCCAACTGGGGGCAGCTCGCTGTCAAGCGAGCAATTCAGGGCAGGTCGTTGTGCATGTAATTAGATGAGGTGTTCGATTGGTGCAGCCGTCTTCCAGCCTTGACAGGGCGAAGAGAGCTGAGGGGTTTGAAAGGGTGAGATGCGAGGGAGCCTGCCGGCTGGTGTTTGATCTACTGTTCCACTCTTGCTTGAAGTTGACAGATGGTGTTTGAGTATAGGAGGGAACCAGAACCGGATATTGCAAAACATGGCAAAACCATGCAAAAGTGATGTCTCGCCCATCCTGCAGGACATATCAACAGAATCAAGTTGTACAAACAGCTTTCCACCTGCAGTAACAAAAGTTTGTGCTTTTACCTCTTTCTCTCTCTCTCTCTGTATATATATATATATTATACATATCATATAATCCGATCAAGCTTTTCCTACGGAACTCAATGATATGTAAACTGTAAAGGCGAATCACCCCGAACAAGATCTTGCTGCTCCGCCGGATGCCTCGTCTAATCGGCGCATTTGCGGACGCCAAACACTTGGGCTATTGGACAGTTGCTGGGCGAGCGCTCACTGTGGAATAGCAAAGCGTGTCTCAGTGGCAGGACCAAGGAATTCTTGCACCACATTTGTTGGTTTGTCCGTGCCCTGTGTTAAAAGATGAATAGCACTCAAAGAGGGTCAGTGATGGCAGCATGGCAGTTATTGAGTTGCCAAACACAGCTGATATGAAACATTATGAAACGAAAGGAAAGGGGTCCACTAAAGTCCACTATTGTCTGAATCTTTCGAAGTGATAGCAGTGATAGCTGTTCGGTTCTGTCCATTGTCCCTGTTCAAAGATTTGTGCACACGGTCGCCGTGTTGCATCACAAGCGCTGGGTATGTCTGAAAACCGAGACATCAAGGAAACAACTGTGGAGGGCAACTCAGATTACCATAGCGGTTTTGAAGAGTTGCAAAGTTCCATCCTAACAAATTGAAATACACCTCATCACATGTCACATGAGTTTGCTCATCTTAGATTCAGGCAATCGGCTGAAATCTGTATCACTGAGGAGGGAAGACATACCCAGAAGGGGCAGCTGAGCCTTGAAACATGAGAGCTGTACGTATGGATACTGAGTAGCCAGCACACATTAGCAGTGCCATGTTCACCGTGAGAGCATCCTGGAGTGGGATCTTCCCTGTAGACTTGAAGAAGATCATCCTTTCCATTTTCAGTCCATTGTATGCAAACCAGCAGATCAGACAGTGGGTCCAAAACCGATAGATCCGATAGATCCGATAGATCCAATGCGACTTACCCTTGATTTTCTTTTTCTGGGGAACGAGATCCTTAATAATT
Organism: Cladocopium goreaui; assembly: GCA_947184155.2. Taxonomy (NCBI): domain Eukaryota; class Dinophyceae; order Suessiales; family Symbiodiniaceae; genus Cladocopium; species Cladocopium goreaui. The sequence continues at coordinate 30,029 of CAMXCT020001672.1, read as the reverse complement.
CTCAACTTGAAGAATGTTCTGTTGAACCAGCTATAAGACTCGGCTACCTCTAGCGCAACACCCCTTGGTTGCTGTGGCTGTGCAGCCGTGGCCCAGCAGTCATGCCCCGGTATAGCCCCGCAAGATGCTGCCCATGTGGGCCACTGCACGGAGATTCCAAACCGAAATTCTTTACAACCAAAAGAGGGTCTGTTATACAGCTGATTATAAGTGAACTGAGCTTTAACACTCTTCAAGCACTATCGATTTCATCCTTGAAGTGTATCTGAAAGTGAGTCGTAGAATTTCCACCAGCTCCTCACATTTGCTGGGAGCTGTACATCCTCTGCCAATAATCCTATGGGTCACGTCAGGTCTCGGTGCTGTGGAGCTCAGTTTCGCACAAGATGCACAAGTCCACTCGTAAGGATTTCAAGTTGGATTTGCTGCCTCCCTGTCCTGTCGGACATGTGAGAGCCTCCAGCGGACATCATGACATCATGACACACGACTCACAAGATCGCAGTGATCACTTTCTAAACTTGAGGCACTAGGTATGGTGGTGCACAGGAATTGCTTCCTGCACTGCCCGAGTGGGCTACAAGCTTCAGATGTCAAGGTATTGTTTAAGATTGTGGACAGATCAAGTGGGCATCAGAAGATTAGTTGCCTAAATCTGAAAATGGCCCACATCCAAAAATGCATCCTTAGGGACTTCGCTCGGAGAGCTTTCACTCCCTTCGCTTGATGGTAATGACGGCTAACTCGACCAGGTCGTGCCGTGCGCTTTTAAGATGGGATGCTTACTCCAACCTGCGCCGCGTTTTTTCAGTTTGAATATTCTCTGCCCTTTGGCGGCTTCATGGTTGGTGCGAGGACCCCGTACTCGGAAATGCATACAGCTGCTGCAGATAAGGTTGGACCATTGCCGAGTGTATCGGAAAACGACCGCCTTGGGTGAATGGGTCCCGCATCGTTGAGTCATTTTCTCATACCTTTTGTGTCGGTCTTGAGTAGGAGCTTTCTGGGACTGGAGACTTCTGGAGACCACCTGAGGTTGAGTCATTGATGGTCACTAAAATCACTAGAGAGTATAACGCAATGGAATTGACAGCACATCCAACTTCTGACAAATTTCTGCAAAGTCTGTACGCGCTCGAGATGACCATGCTCCCCCATGAGCACAGTCAGAAGACGAGTTCATAATTGGATCAGGTCACTAGTAAAATTGTGTTGAAAGATTGAAATATCGATAGATTGGGCTCTTCCAAAGTGATATTAATTTCACTATCCGCGCACAAGATGACTATCTTCAAATCTCAAAGAGTGCAAGATGCAGTATTTGGACTGTATGTGGGTTATCAAGCCAAACCGTCCTGTTCGCCTATTCACGTTTGGCTTTCCATGGATTCACTAGTTCACTTGGATTCACTTCGCACAAAATCACATGACCTGCGTTCTCCGTCTGACGGTGAGTGCTGAGGCGCAATCGCAGGAGTTCATGTCCCGGGTTCGCGACGGAGCGCTGTGTCACCTGGATGCAAAAAAGGGGCCACGGAGAAACAAATAGAAACCATCTCCAAACTCGGGATTCTTCACATTCACACCACAAGACTCTCCGAGACTCTTGAGACATTTGAATCCACTATGGCATCATATGGCATCCATGCTACAATCCATGGCCAAGGTTTCCTCCAAACTTGAGGATTCACGGATTCCAAATGGATTCCCATTCTCCGAGGCCGGAGCCCACCGGAGAGTTCTTCACTGCGGAGTTCAAAACTTTCAACGAAGCCAATGGCTGCTGGGCGGATTTGGAACGGATCGCACGGACTGCCACTATGGTTCAAAATGGATCCAGGAGGAGATACGGTAAGAATGTGATAGAAAATGCCAGCCATGTTTTTCACCATCAGAAGGTGAGGGGGTTAAAATGATGCCCGGTTCTAAGGGCAAGTCCGTCAATGGAAACCGCTTCAGGTAGTTCACCACGTGTATGGATGTCTCAGCCCACAGAAACATTTGCCAATCAAGCATTTTCTTGATATTTTATGATATTTCTGATACAGTATTTCATGATATTTCAAGCATTTTTCTGTTTGAAGATGCCAGCCCATCCATTTGCGGAACGGTGATGAAACCACATGAAACCTATGTGCACCTTGACGGGCGGTTGGATGCTGCATGGCACAGAGGTTGGGGCTTCGTCGGATGTGAAGAGCTTCGTGCCAGGCACTGCATCGTGGATGGGCATAAGACTCGGCCTTGCGATATCTGGCTATGCTGGGTACATCTGGGTACAGTGGGTACTGTATGGTACCAGACTGGACTACTAATTCACTGGAAAGATTGGAGAAACAGAATATGGGTTGTGAATGTGTGACGAGTTCTAGCATTTGAGCATTGGACCTTCATTGCCAGATTTGGCGCTGACGTCTTCGCGCACAATCGCGAGCTGGTCAATGTACCCAACAAGGCAGGTGCTTCTGCAGGTAAGCAGCTGTGCAAGGGGCTGTTGCCGTTCCTTTCCATTTGGCTCAAAATCTTTAAGATCACAGTTGCACCATGTTGCACCCAGCTCAATTGACAGTCACTGTGAATTTCCTCGCCCGAAGTTGTGAGACCTGATCTCTGGGACTTGAAAAGACGCACCACGGACCTTCCATACTCCATACGCGGGCGTGCAGGCAGTGGGAGAGGTGCAGACAGCGTGTCGCTGCGTGGAGTGTTGTGGATTAATTTCTCACAGAGATTTGCACAGAAAGCGATGCTTTGGGTACCTTTGGGGACCCATGGTTTTGATTCCAACATCCAATGAACTTTGGAGTCATGGCAAGGTATCCACTCACTGGATCGCTCCCCAACGGAATAATCTCTTCCACTTTCCCATCAATGCAGCTCAGATAGCATGTAAACGATGTAAAGTGCTAATTTTCACCATTCTTTGTTGTTCAGCATGATTGATCAAAAAGAATGAAGTGGCAGTTACGGCTTTCGTGGTCTGTTTGGGATTGCGATGCATCCGCAACTTTGGGCCAAGATGGCTAAGCAGCTAGTTCAGTCCATGCAGGGTGACACTCGAAACCTTGGCGGCTGGAAGGTCATCTATTTCGAGCTGGGCATGACAGAGGACGGCAAACCACAAGTGCTCAATGCATGGAGCCCCAAGTCTCAGGTGAAGGCATGGATCCTCTCAATATGATACCAGAAAACTCTCCAAGTTGGGCACATAAAATTGAAAAAGGCGCCTCTTGAACTGCTTTCTGCCGCTTGATGTTTTTGAGAATTATGGTATGTACATATATAATCATATATATATAAATAAATAAATATGGTATATCATATATCTCAGCCCCGCCACCAACCAAAGTCTTTGATCCCGTTCTCTGAATCAGTCCAAAGTGCAAAGCCGCCTCAACTTCTCTTTGACATGCAGATCCATGACAGGTTTGCATCCATGTAGATAACATCGTCGGCATATTGGCACGTCACGTCCTAGAACAGGTCTTGACGATCTGGAGAACAACATCCACGCAGTTGACGAAAATGGCGATTACTTGTTCAATTCTATCCACTCCACTTCCAAGATTCCAGAGTCGAGGATGTTGGTCATTGGTGTTAGCACCTTCGAAGCGTGGCAGTTTTCATCATCCCCGACCAAGCTTGCAGACCTGGTCTTTTTCCAGCACTGTCCGCTGCCATCTAATGCTGCGTCCCAGGCCCAGCCAGTGTGGTCCTTAGCATCAGCCATCCAGGCACTTGCCGGAAATGCATCCTATCGACTCATTGATATGCCATCTGCTGGGCCAGATTCATATTTTTTTGGCTCGTGCGGATTGACTCACACACAGTCTCACCACTAGGACACCATTGAAAGAAGGGATCATCTCATCATTCATATTTGCAATATTGATTCATATTGATTCTATGAATATGTCTAGGAGTTTTTCCTATCATATCATATTCATAGAATCAATATGAATCAATATGTCAATATTCATATAATTTTTCCGAATGTCTATCTATCATATCTTCGGAAGTCTTTGCATTGCTGTTACTGTAGTCCCCGATGTCTTGGTCCATCAGTCGCGACCTGTGGTTTTGAGGCTGGACCTGTAAGCTCAGAGTCTGGTCCTTATCCAGGGCAGCTTGAGCTTTCGGAGCAACTGCGGCGACACTAAGATACAGGAAATATACATAATTATACATATATATATATACATATATATATATACACATATATATATATAGACATACAATGGTTTGACTACTTCCCAGATCTCGTGTGGTTTAGGGTGGTCTGGATTATGCGTTATGGGTTCTAAATCCTTGACACATGTCCATGGTTCAGAGTGCAGAATTTCAGCACAGTGGGATTCCCTCCAGTTTGTGACTGAGCAACAGATCTGAAACTTTCTCTGCATGAGTTGAGGCGACCGAAGGTGTCCAATGTACGAGTACTGTCAGCCTAGCAAGTTGTAACGGATTTTCACCCTCAAGCGCTCCAAAAAACAGTAGCATCATAGCAAGCTTGTGCAATGAGCGTACTTTGAATCCTGGAACAGAGAATTAGTTCGGCAATACAGTAGTCCAGGAGAGATTTGTTCTGGTATTGTTCTGGTATGGTATACGATATATGAGAGGGCTCCAGCCACTTGTTGTTTGGACAAGGGTAGTTTCTTTCAAATCAACAATGATCCATGGATGATCCACACATGTCGCAGCAAGGCCTGCGGCCAAGAAGCCACGCCTCGAAGAGACACCTGCGGCTTCCACCGAGTCTGCGGAGGTTGCAGCTGCGGAAGAGGAGACGCTGCCTCCAGTGGTGGAGGAGACCGTGCCTGTGGAGGTGGAGGTAGCTATGACCGATGCAGGTGCAACAAATCCATGGGAGGTTTGGGTCGGGTGTGTTGAGGAGATCATACTGGAGACATCTGGAGACCATGCAAATGTTGAATCTTGTGATATTTGGTTTGACCCACAATATCCTTTCCGAAGTGCGGGAACACAAGATGGACGGGCATTCATCACCATATCTCAGGGGCAGGAGGCACCATGTGTTGCATTTGAATTCTCGGGAGATGGTTTCGAAGGCGAACACAATTCAAAATTCAAAATATGATATTATGATATATTATGATGGTTATTTTTACAATTATTTTTCAGAGGGCTCTGGGGAAAGGCTCCATGATTTCATTCACGAGCAGCACAAGCCCTTCTCATCTCTTTCCAGGTGCGACAGTTCCTGCGGCCGAAGGCGAGCCACCAGGCAGGTAGCACCGGTAGCACTGAAATCTTCACCTTCAAGGCGTTCACACGTTCACACTCCTGGAGTCCAAACAAACCATTGGAGAATTTCAAGAAATTTCAAGAAATTTCAAGACATTTCAAGAAATTTCAAGAAATTTCAAGATACACCATCTCCATCCATCTCCCTGGTATTAGTTGAGAGAAAGAGCTGATATGTAAGTTCGAGTCCAGGGAATCAGGCGATGCCCGTGCCCTGTTAGGCGCAAGCTGAGTGGCGTCGTTCCGGCGATGTGCATCAGTGCAGGGATGAACATGGACCCAGCTTGCAGGTGATTGCAGATGATTGCAGAATGGCGTTGGAAAATTTTTGGAAAATCCAGTATTATCCAAAATATCCAAAATATCCAAAATCCTTTTCTTCATGGTGCCCTTGGGATGCCAGCATGCAACTGCAAGTGTGAATTCGGGTGTGAGCTAGATACGACATTCAAGCTTCATGTCAACCCATGCAAGGCTACCGGTTCCAGCACTTTTAGCTAATCGTTTGTACAAATCCGTGAGGATCGAGAGGAATATTAGGTATGTTCAGTTGAAGACTGGCGCCGTTCTTCTTTACACATCCCACATGATGCCTGGCGATGATCCGCGCGTGTCGGCTGCAGTGGAAATTGAACACTGGGCCACTTCACCAGGGGCAGTGCTTGGAGCCTTTCTTGTTTTTGCGCGGGGGATTTTTCCACTAGCTGCATATCTTGTAACTGGCAATTTTATTCCGCTTGTAGCTTGTTATAGTGGTGGTTTCTTTCAGGGAGTTTAGTTGAACTTTGATATGGAAAGAACAGCCAGACACTTCTCGAATGTCAGGAGAAACAAGCACACTGTTTTTTTTTTCGCCTAGCCGAACTCCTTCAAATTGAAACTGCGGATGTTGCATCTGTCCCATTGCTTGACAATACTTTTGTGCGTTCTATGATTGACTTACAATTCGCAAGCTGTTGGATGCTTGTTGTCTTTTTTCTCAGAGTTGCAAGCGTTGTTGTTCATATTCAGGGACGGATTGAACCTGGCTGGGACAATCTGACCAGATCTTGAATGGAAACCCACTTCCGATGCGCAACCGATCTGAATCCTAAGAAATTTCACTAGAGAATATATTCTGCCTCCTGTTTGTTTGATACAACAGACATCGAGCAATTGCGCAGGGTAGTTGATATTCATCTGAGATGTGTCACCAGCTATAAGGATGGAAAATGTAGCTGGAATATGCTGAAATTCAATTATATAATGAATTATATCAGTGTGGTTTCGGCTATGTTTCGGTTTGGTTTCGTTTTTAAATATCTTCTATAGGGCCGGTTCGGTTCATGGGGAGTTTCGGTTCATGCATTTCCTTGCAATGTTCGGTTCGGTTCGGTTCGGCTTCTGGACTTGTAATGCGTTGGTTTTGCCTTTTTAGAAGCGTGCGAAAAGCAAATATCGATCAATGCAGTGTACTCTTGTCTTGCCGTCTAGCTTGTAAGCTCAGACCTTGATATATAGTTCAGGCTACTGTGCGCTTCAGTATTTGGAAGCCATGTCGAAGCAATTTCAAGTGTAATGTACAGGGTTTTGTGACTTTTGCATGGAAAAATGGCTTCTTGCAACATGCTGAAAACTGCATAAATACCAGTGTTTTTGCTGTAGGTGCTGTCCAAAAACATTGTAAATACCGTGGTATTTTGCCACTAAGAACGGACACCAATTTTTTTTTCGTCCCGAAGGCCCGCGCGCATCACCTCCATCATCAACAACAGTAACGACAGCAAGCATTTCAGCTTGGATTCTTTTCTTTTCTTTTTTTTTGAGATGTTATTGTGGTGACGCATTTTACTCTGATACATTTCTACAAACAGACGACGTTACGCACAAAAGCCTTTACACAGAGCAGCTTTTATGCACAGATACTCTTACGCAGGGAGGTTTGTGCACAGAGAAACTTTACACACAGACGTCTTTACGCACAGAGGCTTTTATGCAAAGAATTTTTTAGACAGAAATTTTTACATACCGATATTTTGCGTAAAGATACTTTGCGCGCACGCACTCCTTTACACACAGACGGATTTACACAGAGTATTTACACATACAACCTTTTATACAAAGAAACCTTTGTACAGAACAGGTTCTATACTTTTTTTTTTATACAAAGGCTTTAATACAGAAAAAATTACACACATAGATACACAAAAAAAACTACGCACCGAAACTAACACAGAAATACTTTTCCACGTAGGAAATTTTACGTCCAGATACTTTTTTACGCAACAATTTTTATATACAAACACTTTTATACACCGATATTTTTACACAGAACAACCTTTACTAACGGAAAACTTTATACACAACATACCTTTATACACAACACTCTTTTACACAGAGAAACTTTTACACATAAATTTTAGATATATAAATATTTATATAAACATATTTTTATACAAAATATTATTTACATGGAAATATATTTATTTCTATTTTTTTATATAAATACAAAAATATTTAGACAAAATATTTTATATAAATTAATTTATATATATAGATTTTTTTTTT
>CAMXCT020001672.1:0-21696 GCA_947184155.2 Cladocopium goreaui | reverse complement strand
CACAGGAAAACCGGAGACTCGAGACGAGACACGTGGGCGCAGCAAAACGAGCATTTCGTGCGAGACGTCCTCCAATTTTGACACTTTCGACACGTTTTCAAACAGGTTGGAATGTGACAAAGTGCCACGCCTGCCACGGAAAAACGACATGACAACTTGCTTGGAAACCTTCGAAAAGGAGTATAGACACGGAATTAACGACGCGACGACGACGCGACGCCGACCCGACGACGACGCGACGAGCCACTCGAGGCGAACAAACCCTTCGCTACGCATTCGGGAAAAACAGGATCATCTGGGATGAACATCCAAAATCATCAAATCACCAGCTCAACGCCATCTTACCTATAACTAATTAACATACCCACAACCTGGAATTCTGCATGCTAATAGTGATCAGCTACGCGATCTCATAAGAAAACGGGTTACATATCCAAACTCCAGAGTTCCTATGCGTTCTTGCTAAAGGCACGACTTTTGCGAAACACACTTCCCCAAGGCACAACGATTTTTTCCTAAAACAGGTACGACTTTGTCAGATGCCTGTATAATACGAAATAATAATTATTTTATAATATATTATATATAATATATATTTAGAGATACATATAAAATCAATTTTATATTTATAATTTATAATTCATGATTATAATATATATCCCAAAAATAATATAAAATACAATGAACATAATAATATATATATATTATCAATGTCCCTAAAATGATATTTGCAGAAATGTTTTTGACGATTTCCGATTCTATCATAATAATACGATTTGGAATAATCTGAAATGATCTTGACGGTTTCATATTATAACATGCCGGGGTCTTTTTCAGAGACGGTCTCAAACGGTCTCAAACGGTTTCAGACGGTCTCAGATTATATCCGTTTTTTCGATTTTTTTTGGGTAGTTTAGTATGAAGCGGTCGCGACGGTTTCTGATCCTAATAATTCTTACATACAATAGGAAATGGTCTCGACGATTTCAACACACAATTTTTTTTGGCTACCATGGGTCATCATATTTTTTGATTATAAAACATATAAATAAAGTGGCACGGACTGAACAGGATTCCTGAACATCTTTTTTGACAAATGCAGAATGGGCTCCATAGGAGTTGGAGCTCAGGTCCGGTGCGAAGCGTGAACCAACCTGAAAAGGCTGGGCTGCCTATTGGCACCCGGTGAGTTGGTTCCAAGTTCAAGATCGACCCACGCAGTACTTAGGTATCAAAAGGCTTTCCACGCATTTCTTGGTTACGATGAGCGGGCAGCCCCACCCAACCGCATCCCCGGAAACTTTGGGCAGACTGGCCCGGCCTGTCCCAGAAATGGCATGTGCATCTCGGACCTGCTCCTGTGGCTACAGCGATCCAAGACATGGTCTCGAGATGTCTCGAGATCTGCAGGTGCAACTCAGAAGCTGTTTCACCAAACAAAAGAGAGGAAAAAAGGGTCACAAGCGAAGCTTCTTGTGATTGCAGAATTCATTCCATGAACAACGCGTAACTTGCATATCAAAACCACAAAGGATTGGTCATTTGTTCACGCGCCGATCATATTGAGGCCCTTGCTCAGCTTGCTCATGCTGTGGCGGCACTTTGGCCTGCGAAAAGAAGGGTTGGGATTTGCAGCTACATCATGTCAATGTAAAGTTGACCGCTCGGAAAATGTCTTGATTTCCAATCCTTTTGCGCCCTTTTGGGAAAATGTGAGTCATTATATTTTTGCCAAGGCTTTGAACGCATTCTCTACCTACAGGTCAAACGTTGGAAATTTGTTGCCAGCAGAAATGAGAGGGTCATCATCAGCATTCTATTCACTTCTTGACCATGACCATCTTCTGGGCACTACAATTTCAGCAGCATTTTCAATCTCCCATGAAAAAATATTGCTTTCAATCTCAGTGCATTCACATGCATTCACATTCCATACCTGGTGATCTGCTGCTGCAGCTCTCTTTTTCAATATTTCCACCACCTGTTGCATTGGCACAACGGGGCAGGGATGGATGGGCAGAGTGTGGTTGAATAAAAGCGGCTAAGTAACCCACTCTCATATTCAACCAATGTGGCAATGGTGGTCTGCAACCAATGTGGCTTTTCATAGGAGAGAATTTTCTCGCTTCATCTGTGGGTCCAAGGCCGACTAGCAACGTTGTGCAAAGAATGTTGTCTTCCTCCTGTGCATTTTGAATCCTGAGAAAAATGAGAAAAGACCAATGTCCTGATTTTCAAAGTAAAAATCATTGATTTTCATATCGATTTTCAATAGTCGAAAAGCACAAGTCATACAAGTCCCAGGTCATCACGGAAACGCCTTCTGGAGAGGCGTACGTGTCGTACATTTGGGATCCGACATGATCCGACATATACCAAGCCACTCACTGCCGAAAAGAATCAGGCAGAATTCCATAGAATTCCCCTTTCCTCCTCCTCCCTAGATGGCCTCTTCACAATTGTTTGTAAGAGCAAAGACCAAAGCAGTTTGACCTCCTCAGTTGGAGCTCAACCATGATCAGCTCTGGATTCTGGACCATGGTGACCTCCCAACCTGACTTCTGGGCATGACAATATACTAATTTTGGATCATTTTAGATCATCTTTAGATCCGATACTCAAAAAGTCTCAAAAACCCAGCCGCTCCAGCAAACTCTGCATCCCAACTGTCCCAACTCCCATCCAACTCCCACATCCCATCCCCAAGTCCCGGCACTCCCCGTTATTCATTTCAATCGGCCCAGCATCGGTTCGCCACCAGGTCACTCTCGGCCTTGGCATCCAGGAGTTGCTGGACCTGTTCTGCGGAGCCACGACCTGCTGCCCACCTCAATGGCTCATGGATGTTGGACTTGGTTGACAAATCATGGGAGTTTCCAGAGTTTCCCAAAAACATGGGAATTCACCCGAATTGAAAGGAATGTGAAATGGGGGATTCCTGGAGCGTAAGACTCCTAGACCTACAATTTACAGTGACAAATCATCCATGGATTGGAGGATCTCCTAGGCTCAGTTCAATGCAAATTCAAAGCCATCCAACTTGACCTACCTTCACCGCATCTGCGTTTCCATCTCCCCCCAACGCATTACAATAGCATGCCAAGGTATCCAAGGTGCATGAGAGCAGTGAATCCACCCAGATCCTTGGCGTTCACATCCGCCAGCTCGTCCAACAAAGCTGACAAGACACTGGCGTCCTTGCAGCTAACCGCCTGCCATGCAAACAGAAACATCGCAAAAAGTTGTGCGAAGAACGGCTCCGGTCCAATTAAATCCTTTCCAGTTGGGTAATAGATTTACCAAATTTGCATCTCACATTGGAGAGAATCTTGTTGAGGCTTTGGACCAGATTTATGATGTGTTGTTGTTTGGATGTGCTGGTAGCGGCTTTTGCTACTCTCTTCACCACATCTTTGATGCAGGGCCCAAAATTATTGGATGAAGTTGGCCTATAAGAAGACCTTGATCCGATGAGTTTGGGAGCCCGCTATTAGCCCGGTAGGTGTCGACAATCTCAGGCCCCTTCATACTCACCCTCAGATCTGAGATAAACGCCGAAGTGGTTGAGCAAGTTGAGCATGGTTGAGCTATAGCATGCTATAGCATCCAAAAGCCTTGAATAACTGAATGGCTACAGTGTCTCCCAGCACCCGGAACTGGTGGTTGACAAGCCCATGCCGGGGATTCTACATGCAATGGCATCCTCCCACGAGGATTTGAGAAATTGATGTCAGCTTCACCTGCCGCCAAAGCTGCGCAAATGGATATGCACATTGTCAGATTGTTCATGATGACTAAGGGTTCCGCAGTTTGTGCTTCGAAGAAGCTAGCTTGCGTATTTCTTAAACTTAGGGACTCTGGCTCACCAAACATAGTTGCATATACTTGCAATATTAGAACGAATGAACAAAACTGAGGCCACACCGGCGTCCTGAAACCCACCCACACTACAATAACACTTATTTTGGAGGCACGCAATCGTGGGGGAAAAACAGAACATGACATAGCTTGAACGGACCAAGGACCATGATTAAAATACATATATGGAGAATGTGGAACCTGAGAGTTCTCTACTGTGGGACCTATGAGCACCGTTCACGCAGGATTGAAGACAACTCAGTTGACTCATTGGGGTCCTCGAAAATCGCGATTATTTCAATCATACCTGGTACAAGTACCACCCCATGAATTTTGGGTTGATATTATCTCAACCATTCTCAATCTATCTGTCCCTTACAATCCAGCTGTATCCAGCTGCTTCACTTGGAATCAGCTGCGCACCTTCCACCAAGCGCTGCACCGTAGCGCGTCGGTGACGTGGAGCAGCGCTGGACCAGCTGACGGAGTGTGCGACAGCAAAGAGCGCAGTTTCTCCTGCGGCACCCGTCGGTTCAAGCTGGTAATTTGACATGGAACCGCCAGTAAACCATAGTAAACCTCATAACACTTGCTGATACATGCTGAAAGTGGGAGTCTGGCCACAAGGAAGTCTCAAGAAGTTAAAAGGGGGTACATGGATGGATGAATGGATGGATGGTTCTAACTGGCTCCCCCACCAATAGGCCTGGGGCAACCACGTCTGAGAGCCTTGCAGCTAAATCAGTTGGGTGGGACACATTGCAATTTCTTAATAGTTCTTGAACTGATAAGCCCAACAACTGTTTCATCGTGATAAAACTCCCCAATGGGTGCACCACTGACCCAAACACCGCAGCATGCACGACATGGGGAAGGGCCACTGCAAGTCCACCATATGGAGTCAGGATTTTGTGAATGCTGGATTGACCCTGGTCAGGCAAGCTTGGCAATCTCGATAAATAAGATGCATAACTCATCTACAAAAGGCATGTATTTCAAGCTGTTTTATCATGTTTTTTTAGATCATGATGACTTTCAGACTTCCCCAAAGGTCCGCCCTCCACCAGCAGTGGCCAATGGTTTCCCCATGAACTCCTGCGCGATCAGCACGGTTGGGATCAGCACGATGCTTCAGCAGCTCCTCGATGAGCTTCACATAGCACCTATGGACATTGATTGCCTAAGAAACAACACACCACACACGACTCTTTATCTGCGCTGACCAGGAGTGTAATTAACCTCCAGGATGTGTTTTATACATACATTTTTTGCATGTATATATATATATATATATTATAATATGTGTGTACATTATATTTTATTATATACTATTTGTATAATCAATAATTACATATTACATATTACATCTTACATATTATATATATATATATTATATTTTGTGATACGTTACATATGCATACACACGATTCTCCACGCACACCCCAAACAAAACAAACATATAATTAGATACATGGCCTTGCTTTGCATAGTGTGGAATTGCACCACAACACAAGGCTGCAATACGCTTGATTGTAATAGCATTACATTACGGAATCCTGGTACTACCGTAACAATAGCATAATGTTGCCTTGTAGAACACCACACAACGTTGCGTAGTTTATAGATCTTTCCAGGATGCAATGTGACAAGCGTATAATGTGGCGAGAGTCCAGCTCCACGCATGAAACATCCGAGGCTCGTGCAACCCTACAAGTGGTAAGAATATTTCAACACCAACTGATGCAGGGCTTTTAGTATTATTCCTGCTCCATATTCATGATGTTCGTGACATGCGGGTACAATCCTCTTGAGAAAATCAGATGCACTTGGGCTCCATACTTCTCTGCAGCAACATGCAGGGCAGTGCGCTGCAGGTCGCCCGCACATATTGAAATGTCAGCCCGCCGCTTCAGCAGCCTGAGTGAATTTCAGCTATACACATCCACATTTCTGCGGACTATTCCACACGGGTGAACCGTGTCAAACCAGCTCAGGAAAGCCATGGTCCCTGGCGGCCATAAAATGAGAAAGTAGAATGCCCTCAGTTCGAATAAACGTCGTGCAAATGGGTTGGGCGGGTTGAGGTCATGGCCAAATTATTCGAAACATGGTTCTGAGACTTGGTGTTGGATTCCGCTTTTTTGCTTCAAATCTCAAGATCATGCGTAATCGAGACACGTTTGCACATCGCGACATTACCCACAAAGCTTCACCCGGTCATGTTGTTGGGGTTCAGCTCCAACAAACGTTGAAACGAAAGAATAGACTGGGCCAAGCGGCGCCAGAGCTTCTTTCTCTTCCAGATTTCCAGTGGTTAAGGCGGCTGCCAGGGCCTGCCATTGGCAAGCACTTTTTCCAACTCAGCTCGGGGAGTCAAAAATCAACCCATATGAAATCAGCCGTTTCCCAGACCTGGGAGTGTCTAGAGCCCAAGCTGGTGGCATGTTGTGGCCTCCAATTTATGATGCCAATGGATCACTCTATGGCTGGAGATGGAGATCCTGACCCCTGCCTGTGTCTCTGGTGGAGGAGCATCCCATTCCCAAGTCTCGCTTGTTTCAAGCAGCCTCAACATGAATGGTGGCAGGAGAAAAGGCAAAATCCTGTACTGGAACTTTGGCCACTGTAGTCATTTCAGAGTGGATAGACTGCAACACCAAACTCAACTGGTTCTTAAATTGGTTCTGCTTCAGGATTTATGTAGACTTGTATGAACAGAAGTTCCTGCCATATACTTAGGGTCTAGTCTGGCAACAAAGATCAATTCAGAAGTCAATACGGAACCACAGAAACAAGAAGAAGAAAAAGGAGAAGAAGAAGAAGAAAAGGAAGAAGAAAAGGAAGAAGAAAAGGAAGAAGAAAAGGAAGAAGAAGAGGAAGAAGAAGAGGAAGAAGAAGAAGAATACAAATGAACCTAAATAAGCAGGTCGAAATGCACATCTTGTACAATGCTTTGGCTAGCTCCTCTACCCATCAGTCAATGAAGGCTCCAGGTCTTGTAGATGCCGATGCAAACAGTCAACATCGCTGGGCCATGGTTCATAAGTTCATGAGGCTTTGCTGGGCTTTGTTTCTTCCCCAGGTACAGGAGGTTAGAGCCTGGAGCAATACAGTTCAAGCGAATGAATACACCAGAATGACCAGAAGTATACTATACTTACACGAAACACATTCTTAGTGGGAACCTGAGATCAGAACAACTGCTTGTTAGGCATCAACTTGGACATTTGACTCTCAATTGGCCGAGCTGCTGAAACTTTGCCAGCCGCTCTTGGAGATCTGTGAAGTCGGGCGTCCCTAAGATTCACAAGGTGTATCTACATGGGTTCAACACCAGCAAAGTATACGCATGAATGAATAATTGCATGGATTTCACAAATCTCATGTACAGTAACTACTCGAGGTTGGAGAATAATGTCCAATGAATCAATCAGTGTCAATCTTTCATGTACAACTGGAGTTGGGGCGGTTTCTCAAACATCATTTTTACCTATCCAATCTTCCAGGGTCTTACATCTGCTAAAAGTACAACCTCACTAGTGATATAGTGTGAGCGTAGCAATTACTGGACGAAAATCACTGCGTGAAGTATGTCCTCATCAATGAACCTGCAGCATGTGCAGGGAAAACTGCGAACACCTCATTCTTGATATTCTTTCAAGGTGCTGCTTAGCATACTACTCAGTACGCTATCAACACATACCACACATGATCTCCCGGTGTTTCATGAAATCAAACCGCGCGCAGCCGCTACCTAAGTCATCCTAAGTCAGGGCCTGCAGCTCGAGAAACCGCTGCAGATCGACGAGAAGGTGCTGCCTCCCAAGTTCCAAAGAGGAGAAGGTCTGCAATCTGCACACAGGCAGATTTTTACATAGGCTTCTCATGCTTCTCACATATATACACATATATATATATACATACACATGCGTACATACATACGGAATTAGAATGGCATCAGGAGGCTTCAAGTTGTGGTTTTGGAAAAACGTGGTTGCTCTTTGATATCTGGAACGCCACCATGTTCTGTCACCCTACCTGCTCACACCAACCCGTACCGCATTTTTGGCCGATTGAGATCTTGGCAGCTAAGCCGGCTAGGCCGGCTAGGCCAGCCATCGAGCCACAAACACGACTACAAACGGCTGGTCGTCCTCCCAGTCCCCGGCTGGTCGTCCTCCCAGTCCCCAAATGTCATCTTCAGGGGCCAGAAATCCATAGAAATCCACAGTGCAGTGCAGCCCACCAAGATCACCAAGCATCCCAAAAAAAACCGTCCGTGTGCTTCAACTGTGCTTCACGTACGTGGCATTGGCATGGTCTCTGGAGTCAGGCCATGGGTCTTCAGGAAGGACTGCAACTGGTCATGGAAGTACTGTGTCATCTTTGGAGGGCAGCTTTTGGCCAAGAGTGGCATGAACCACACCCACTTGCCGGCACCTCATGGATCTTGATCTATGGGCATCTCTTGGAATCTATGGGGATTGTCCAAATTTTGGGGCCATTCCAAAACTTGGAAGAGAACTGTCTTCGTCTTTTGACTTGCGATTTCAATTTACTGTTCCCACTCTGGTCATAATTTTGCAAATGTTGGACGATCTGGTAAGATACAGTACACATCAAGCAGCCTTGAAGTCCGTGGTGCCTTGATATGTCTGGCATGTTCTAGCATTTTAAACAATACGGATGGCCAATAGACGAAGCAAACATCCCTGACCTCCGATGATGTACTCTCTCCAGCACTGCTCAAAAGTCATATCTTCGGCGATGCGTGGATTTGCTGATACCAAGCATTTGTAGTAAACTTCGACCACTTCCTTCTCCACTTTCGTCCGCAGTGTTGGGTCCATGTGAGAGATCAGGAATTGGCCGATTTCCTGCGGTCCTGAGCCAATACCAACATTCTCCCAGTCAAGCAGCAGCAATTGAAAACGCTCGGAGCGTCCCAGAGCGTCGAGGTCTGCATCCTCAGGGTTTCAACTGCGCTCGGCTTCAAACGCGGTACAGGACTGTGCCTTCTTATCTCAGATGATAGAGCATATATATATATGTATATGTATATATATATATGTATATAATATATAATGTATAATGTATAATGTATAAGGTATAACGTATAATGTATAATGTATAATGTATATGGTATATGGTATATGTGTATATATATATATAATCATAATGTATAAAAACTAAAATACGAGATAGTACAGTAGGTACTCACTATGATGCACCTCGTGGTTAAGGCAGTGATAGATAGCGATACCATGGAGGAATTCCCTGCACCGCGCCTGATCCACCTTGTCGGCCTTGTCGGTCTCAACGAGCATGCAATTGGCAGGGTGAAAGTCACCATGAACCAAACTCCAAGGAGCATCCTTCGACATCCATCGTCGAAAGACTTCGAAGCCACCTTAAATCACTTGAATGTTGATGTATGTTGATGTCATCCCATGAGATTTAAGGATAACAAAAATTGAATGTGGTTTGGGACAATAAATGAACCCTGCTTCTCTTAGGAATGCTTTGTCGACCACATAGTTTCCCTATGTTTCCCTCTTCGAGAAGCTGGGAGACTAGTCCGAACCAATCGGTTGATGTTCCATGTACAGTGTGGAATTGATGGTTATTCACTCATCCTTTTCCAATGCTGGGATAGACACCATGCTGTTCCAGACTGAAAAGCTCCATATATATATATATATACAGTATTATATTATAGTATATTATACACACAATATAGATCAATATAGCATACTTAGCATACAATATTAATGTTTGCACCCGATTAGTGTCCTGGTACCCTATTGTGAGAACTTTCTTGCTCCTAATTCAGTCACATGCAAATTGTTGGGGGGGAACTCTATTGTGAGATTTTTTTCAGATTTTTTCATTTTTTTTTTCAATTAGTTTTTATTTTTTTTAAATTTTTATTTTTTCAATTTTAGATTTTTTCCAGATTATTTCATTTTTTTATTATTTTTTATTTTGTTTTTTTATTTATTTTTTTTTTAAAATTTTTATTTTTTCAATTTTAGATTTTTTCCAAATAATTAGATGCCTTATTAAACCCTTATTAAAAAACAGCACTCAGACAATTTTTCAAGGGGGTACCTCATGAGTGGCTCAGTTACTCAATAATATAATTGTTTGGGTGGTACTCTATTGTGAGCACCAACTTTTGGGATTGAAAAAAAAACAAAACCATTTCTCCACCTTTCTTTGGGTAAAGCTGGTCCTTTTACTTTAGAAAGCCATATTTATGTTAAAGCTTTAAAATGCAAGGTTTTCCAAGTAATTAGATGCCTTATTAAACCCTTATTAAAAAACAGCACTCAGACAATTTTTCAAGGGGGTACCTCATGAGTGGCTCAGTTACTCAATAATATGAATGTTTGGATGGTACTCTATTGTGAGCACCAACTTTTGGGAGTTGAAAAAAACAAAACCCTTTCTCCACCTTTCTTTGGGTAAAGCTGGTGCCTTTACTTCAGAAAGCCATAATTGTATTAAAGCTTTAAAATGCAAGGTTTTCCAAATAATTAGATGCCTTATTAAACCCTTATTAAAAAACAGCACCCAGACAATTTTTCAAGGGGATACCTCATGATTGGCTCAGTTACTCAATAATATAATTGTCTGGATGGTACTCTAGTGTGAGCACCAACTTTTGGGATTGAAAAAAAAAGCAAAACCCTTTCTCCACCTTTCTTTGGGTAAAGCTGATGCCTTTACTTTAGACAGCTATATTTGTGTTAAAGCTTTAAAATGCAAGGTTTTCCAAATAATTAGATGCCTTATTAAACCCTTATTAAAAAACAGCATCCAGACAATTTTTCGAAGGGGTAGCTCATGAGTGGCTCAGTTACTCAATAATATAATTGTTTGGATGGTACTCTATTGTGAGCACCAACTTTTGGGATTGAAAAAAAAAACAAAACCCTTTCTCCACCTTTCTTTGGGTAAAGCTGGCCCTTTCACTTTAGAAAGCCATAGTTGTGTTAAAGCTTTAAAATGCAAGGTTTTCCAAATAATTAGATGCCTTATTAAACCCTTATTAAAAAACAGCACTCAACAATTTTTCAAGGGGGTACCTTATGAGTGGCTCAGTTACTCAATAATATAATTGTTTGGATGGTACTCTATTGTGGGCACCAACTTTTGGGAGTGAAAAAAAAACAACAAAACCATTTCTCCACCTTTCTTTGGGTAAAGCTGGTCCTTTTACTTTATAATATTTGTGATAAAGCTTTAAAATGCAAGGTTTTCCAAATAATTAGATGCTCTATTAAACCCTTATTAAAAAACAGCACCCAGACAATTTTTCAAGGGGATACCTCATGACTGACTCAGTTACTCAATAATATAATTGTTTGGATGGTACTCTATTGTGAGCACCAACTTGTGGGAGTGAAAAAAAAACAAAACCCTTTCTCCACCTTTCTTTGGGTAAAGCTGATGCCTTTACTTTAGAAAGCCATATTTGTGTGTTAAAGCTTTAAAATGCAAGGTTTTCCAAATAATTAGATGCCTTATTAAACCCTTATTAAAAAACAGCACCCAGACAATTTTTCAAGGGGATACCTCATGATTGGCTCAGTTACTCAATAATATAATTGTTTGGATGGTACTCTATTGTGAGCACCAACTTGTGGGAGTGAAAAAAAACATTTCTCCACCTTTCTTTGGGTAAAGCGGGTCCTTTTACTTTAGAAAGCCATATTTGTGTTAAAACTTTAAAATGCAAGGTTTTCCAAATAATTAGATACCTGAAAAAACCATAATTGGCTCAGTTACTCAATAATATAATTGTTTGGATGGTACTCTATTGTGAGCACCAACTTTTGGGGGTGAAAAAAAACAGCAAACCCCTTTCTCCACCTTTCTTTGGGTAAAGCTGGTGCCTTTACTTTAGAAAGCTATATTTGTGTTAAAACTTTAGAATGCAAGGATTTCCAAATAATTAGATACCTGAAAAAACCATAATTGGCTCAGTTACTCAATAATATAATTGTTTGGATGGTACTCTATTGTGAGCACCAACTTTTGGTGGTGAAAAAAAAAGCAAAACCCTTTCTCCACCTTTCTTTGGGTAAAGCTGGCCCTTTCACTTTAGAAAGCCATAGTTGTGTTAAAGCTTTAAAATGCAAGGTTTTCCAAATAGTTAGATACCTGAAAAAAAACCATAATTGACTCAGTTACTCAATAATATAATTGTTTGGATGGTACTCTATTGTGAGCACCAACTTGTGGGAGTGAAAAAAAAAACAAAACCCTTTCTCCACCTTTCTTTGGGTAAAGCTGATGCCTTTACTTTAGAAAGCCATATTTGTGTTAAAACTTTAAAATGCAAGGTTTTCCAAATAGTTAGATACCTGAAAAAACCATAATTGGCTCAGTTACTCAATAATATAATTGTTTGGATGGTACTCTATTGTGAGCACCAACTTTTGGGAGTGAAAAAAAAGCAAAACCCTTTCTCCATCTTTCTTTGGGTAAAGCTGATCCTTTCACTTTAGAAAGCCATATTTGTGTTAAAACTTTAAAATGCAAGGCTTTCCAAATAATTAGATACCTGAAAAAACCATAATTGGCTCAGTTACTCAATAATATAATTGTTTGGATGGTACTCTATTGTGAGCACCAACTTGTGGGAGTGAAAAAAAACAAAACCCTTTCTCCACCTTTCTTTGGCTAAAGTTGGTTCCTTTACTTTAGAAAGCAATGTTTGTGTTAAAGCTTTAAAATGCAAGGTTTTCCAAATAATTAGATGCCTTATTAAACCCTTATTAAAAAAACAGCACCCAGACAATTTTTCAAGGGGATACCTCATGATTGGCTCAGTTACTCAATAATATAATTGTTTGGATGGTACTCTATTGTGAGCACCAACTTGTGGGGGTGAAAAAAAAAACAAAACCCTTTCTCCACCTTTCTTTGGGTAAAGCTGATCCTTTTACTTTAGAAAGCCATATTTGTGTAAAACTTTAAAAAGCAAGGTTTTCCAAATAATTAGATACCTGAAAAAAACATAATTGGTTCAGTTACTCAATAATATAATTGTTTGGATGGTACTCTATTGTGAGCACCAACTTTTGGGAGTGAAAAAAAAAAACATTTTCTTCACCTTTCTTTGGGTAAAGCTGATGCCTTTACTTTAGAAAGCCATATTTGTGTTAAAACTAAAATGCAAGGTTTTCCAAATAATTAGATGCCTTATTAAATCCTTATTAAAAAAACAGCACCCAGACAATTTTTCCAAGGGGATACCTCATGATTGGCTCAGTTACTCAATAATGTAATTGTTTGGATGGTACTCTATTGTGAGCACCAACTTTTGGGAGTGATAAAAAAAACAAAACCCTTTCTCCACCTTTCTTTGAGTAAATCTGGTGCCTTTACTTTAGAAAGCCATATTTGTGTTAAAGCTTTAAAATGTAAGGTTTTCCAAATAATTAGATGCCTTATTAAACCCTTATTAAAAAACAGCACCCAAACAATTTTTCAAGGGGATACCTCATGATTGGCTCAGTTACTCAATAATATAATTGTTTGGATGGTACTCTATTGTGAGCACCAACTTTTGGGAGTGGAAAAAAAAACAAAACCCTTTCTCCACCTTTCTTTGGGTAAAGCTGGTGCCTTTACTTTAGAAAGCTATATTTGTGTTAAAGCTTTAAAATGCAAGGTTTCCCAAATAATTAGATGCCTTATTAAACCCTTATTAAAACACAGCATCCAGACAATTTTTCAAGGGGGTACCTCATGAGTGGCCCAGTTACTCAATAATATAATTGTCTGGATGGTACTCTATTGTGAGCACCCACTTTTGGGAGTGAAAAAAAAGAAAAGTAATTAAAAGTAATTTGGAATCATTGAAAGTAAATTTGAAAGTTAAAGGTAAAAGGTAAATTGACATCATTGAAGTAATTGAATCAATCTGAAAGTAAATTAAAAGTAATTGAATCAATTGGGAAAAGTAAATTGAAATCAATTGAAAGTAATTAAAAGTAATTGAAATCAATTCCATAATTGAAATCATTGAAAGTAAATTAAAAGTAAATTTTAATCAATGAAGTACATTGACGTAAATTTAAAGTAAATTGAAATCAATTGAAAGTAAATTGAAAGTAAATTAAAAGTAAATTAAAAGTAAATTGAAATCAATTGAAAGTAAATTGAAATCAATTGAAAGTAAATTAAAAGTAACTTGAAAGTAAATTGAAAGTAAATTGAAATCAATTGAAAGTAAATTAAAAGTAAATTGAAATCAATTGAAAGTAAATTAATTAATTAAAAGTAAATTGAAATCAATTGAAAGTAAATTGAAATCCTTTCTTAATTTGATTGACCAAAAAAATGTTGAGGGGGGGCAAAAAAAAGTGCGAGTTATAGAGTATCCTCAAATTGTTTGGGGGGGGGGGCCCCCTCACACTAATCAGATGCAAACATTAATCAATGTTAGACAATCAGTCTGCCTCAAAGAATCCCTTCCTGAAACCAAGCGCCATGGACAACATGCAGAGTTGGGATGGACTTTGGTTTCAGGGTCTCTCCATATTCCTCCATCAAAGTAGCATGTGTATGCCTAGTGGAAGCCCAGTAAACCTAGTCAACGCCTTGGCTGAGTCACCCGAGTCGGGCTTGGCTCGCTGGATTGACGCATCGATGCAGGCACGCAGCTGCGGATCCTTGGGGATCTTGAGGACCGCGTCCAGGAGATATCGAGGATGCCATTTACAGACATTAGATATCATTATACTTCATATTAATTCACTCTATATATATAATTATATATATAATTATATGTATAGATTTGCGGAAATTGTTGTACAATTTTGTGCTAGACTAAGTTTTTGTTTTTTCCTCAATCCTTGCATATGATTTCATCTGGTCCACGAATTTCTATCCCCCAACTTGAAACCTGACTTACGCCTGGAGGCTTTAAACATGCATGTTGGCATGCTAATAGTATTGATTCATGTCATATTGCTTTTCAGGACCTTTCAGGATGTGAAAGCCGGTTGCACAAATGCAGAATGCAACACGCCTGGAATGAGATACTGTACATACACATGCTGTCAACGATCTGAATGGAGTCAGGATCCTTCCAGAAATGCACATGCTACGAGATGCTACGAGATGCTACGAGATGCTACGAGATGCTACAAGTACGAAGCGTCCAAGGATCCCAGGAAATAGTGGAGAAATCCAAGGATTCCCAGTCTTCCCTGCACTGCCTTTGATAGACCTCCAAGGTTCTGCATCGAAAATACACTGGCACTACAGGCACTACGGGCACTACTTCTTGAAGATGGATCCAAGGGAAAACGTGTCATTCAAAGCAACAACATAAGGTGTGATTCATGCAAATCAAACAAGGCCTAACTTGAAAAAATATGATCAAATGATGTCAAAGATACAGTATACTTAAAATTACTTAAATGATCTTAAATGTGATGCCATTTATCCACACTCATCCAGCCTCCCACAGGTCTTCACCGCGACTGTCTGTGCCTGTGGATGCTGTGGATGCTACATATCCGCTGGACGCTGATCTGCCCGGGATCCAACTGATGCCACGAATCCAATCACCTTGGGGGAGGTTGTAATGGCTGGTAGGGGACATTCAAACACAGGACAAAAACGACAAATGGATACATTAATACATGATGATACATGGACTATTCCAAAAAAATCCAAAACATGTGAGGGGTGATGAGAGACTTGGGAAGCGTGTTCATGTAGGGCAACAATGAGTGATGACACACTATGAACTCCTCCACAACTAGACTACTGACAGCTGCACTCCGACCAAAGTCAGAATCTCCACCTCGAGGGGACATTCTACTGACATCACGATATTCAACAGCCCCAGCCGCCCCAGCCGCCCCAGCCTTTTAGATTGGTGTCCTTCCAAAATGCTGCATGCAAATGTGCCGCTGCACGAGCTGCCAGCTTGGCCACAAACACAGGCGGCAGAGCTGCAGTGAGACCTCGAGTTGCAGCCACCAGGTCCTGGTGGAGGCCGTTGATGTTGGCCGTTGATGTTGGCCGTTGATGTTGGCCACCAGTTGGTCAATTTGAAGATTTTGAAGCACCTCTTACCGCAAACAAACACGAAATGATTGAAATGGATCGAAATAGATCGAAATGGGAAAGGACACCATGGGCATGTAGCGTCAAGATCCATCAAACAAATCCAGTAAGGACGGTCTGATATAAATCAAATGAGCTGTGTTGACTCATCTGCTTCGAGCAACATTGTTGCACCTGCAGCGCTTTGCAAGGTGAGGAGTCCAAAAAAGAAGAGCTTGCAAGAATGCTTTGCAGACATGTTCAGTCGCAATTGGAAAGCCTGGATTGGAGAAATATAGCAAAACATCAAACAAGGCATGGTAAACAGAAAAAACCAAGAAGCAACACAAAAAACACCATCCACAAACAGTGCAAAAGAAGAGGATAAACAACAGGAAAAAAAACAAGAACAAAACACGAAAACGGAACACGAAAAAAACAAGAAAAAAAACGAAACAATTACAGTAAAACCCACAATCCTGGCCTCTGGCTAGTAAAACATCTCATAAAGCAACAATTTGTTTGAAATGAAGAACATCTTCAACTTTAAGGTCCTTGTCCCAGTTCAACGGTGATCCTGGTCCAAAGAAGTATCCACATTGAATGCCTGGCGCCACAATTGCAAAATCCAAAGCATCAAAGCATGTGTCTTCGGCTTGAGCACAGAGGCATGTATCATGTGTGTGATATGAAACGGCCCAAATTCTCGATCCCTTTCCGCGTAAGCGCTTGATGGATACTTCAATTTGCATGAGCCTAGTGTCTTGTCGACCAACATAGAGCCAGTATGAGTCGCTAGTTTGTCCATGGCCCGACCAAATACAAGGAACAAAAACATTGGGACCTATGATGTTAATGTCTTGAATAATTTTTGTTAAGCCTTTGTTAAAACATTTTGATGCGAGCACCCGGTCAGAAATGGCCTTTGGTCAGGTCCTCCATGATGATCTCTTTGTGGCCGGAAATCAAATCTCCCCAGGCATGAAGCACCTTAGCCGATGGCCGATGGCTCATGGAATATCTTGGATCCACCTCAAGTCCCGCAAGAAAGACGCGCAAACATTCGCAATTATATACGCCTATGTAATGTTATTCAATAAGAATTAATACTTGAATAAGTATGAAACAGAACATGAAGACGCATGTGAATATAATATATATATATGTATACACCTAATTAATTGAGTAACTAATTAATTCATTATATATATATGGTTAAATATGAGCCGCCGTCAAAATCAATTGTTTACGCCTGGTGCAAACATATAGGTTATCGCTTTCTTTGGGGGCCCTATCGCTTTACATTGTTTTCTTCGGATCAGCACTAAATAATACAAAAATGCAGCGAAATTGCTTCTCATCAAAATTTCCAAAACCAGATACATCAAAGAGTTCCAAAATCAGCTAGCCTTTGTTCTTGTGTTTTTTTTTGGCGAGAATCTTTCATTTCCTTTTCTTGTTGCTTGTCTGGTATTTTGGACAAGAATGCCAATGGGATCAAATGATCAAATGAGTCTATCCCTCGTCCGGGTTCTTTTTCCAACAAAAGGTAATCGCTTGGTTGTCGCTTTATTTTTAGAACACCTTGATGAGCAAGAAAGGAAAAGAAAGAAGAGCGTGGGAAAATCGAAAAAGCCAACGGAAAAGGAAGGAAGGAACAAGAAAAGAAGACGAAGGAAGGAGAGAGGACAAATTAGATTAAACAGAACTTAGAATTGGATAAGAGAAATATGAAATATTGATTTAACATGATTTAATTCAGAAGTCGTTTGCATTAGTTTAATTCTACTGCTTTGGGACCTGGGGATAAAAAGCAAACTGGCTGCAGAAAGCAACGGTTCAATCACCTTGGACAACAAATGATATGGCAACTGCAAGAAACACAAACACGGGCACTACTACAGGTTGAATTTTCTCATCAATTTTTGCGCATTGCGTAAAGGTACACAGCAATGTTTGCTTGGTTTACACCAAGTTTAATGCATTCTCGTATATAGATACAAGTTCTCGCTTTTTGGAGGGCCCCATCGCTTTACATGGTTTCGTGCACTTTCTCAGCACAACTGCGCCCCTCCTTACTAAAGTACTCTACGCTTATTCTGACTATACATACATATTACATATTACGAGTACATACATATTCTGACTTACTAAATTCCATTCCATTCCATTCCTTTGCACTACATTACATGGTATGACTAGGTAGCCCGAGGAAGGTCGCCCTAGGAAGGTAGCCCTTGCGGAACCTCCCATATAAGCTTGATATAGTCCGCCTGATATAGTCCGCCTGATATAGTCCAAGGGGTTGGAGTTCTCTGGATACCCAAGACTGTTTCCACTTCCCTTGCCCCCATGGCACAGACATGTACGGAACCTTTTCCAGCAGAGACTCACAAGACCACAGAGATCAAATGTGCAAACATGCTTCAAAGGATTCAACTCCAAGCTTTTGCAATCAACAAAACAACCTGACATAACCTGACATAACCTGACATAACCTGACCAAGCAAACAGAGACAGCAGAAGCTGCATCACAGCTCTCACGTCTCTTGTGTGGCCTCCTCGTTGGAAGTAATGGATGCCCCGCGCGCAGCGGTTTGTGTTACGCAACCCCCAGCAAGCACATTAGCGCATCTTGTTTTGCTGTATGTGGGCGCGATGGCCGCAAGGGTCACGTGTAAGGGACGTCTTATCTAGGCCCCTCTTCAATCCCCACTTGCCCCACACCAGGCCAACGGTGTGTAGAACGCTCCCAGGACCCATCCTCTGATGAGTGCCATTTGGATAGCTGCAGCATCAACTGGGTAAAGCAACTCATGAAACTCCAACAGTTCTGCAATTCCACTGCAGGGTTGAGAAAAAGCGACATCTGGGGTCGACACTTTCAAATGGCTTGTGAATATTGTGTGAATGCGCATTGGGTGAGAATCAACTATGCTAAAGCAAGAATCAACTATATATGTTGAAGATTGCTGAAGCACTCCTCTCGATGCTAAAACCCACACGAACAACAATGAAAGGTTTGATCTGGAATTTGCACTGCCCACCTCCCTATTCAGCAACACCCTGCGTTGCTTTGTCATACCCCGCAGATTAAACTAATGCAGCTCACCGTCGGAAGGATGTGCTTCACTGTAGGGTGAGATTTGAATTGACTGTAGAACAGCGCCTCCGCCGAGTGCAGGAGCTGATCATGTCCGAAGCGCTCTTGGATTCAGCTTCTTACAAAATTGTCACAAGGCAGTCTTGCGAACGAATGACATATGATGCCGTCTCCAATTCTCCAATATCTACGCCTCTGTTTCTATCTTATCTATCATTATCTAATAATCTAATATTATCTATCTATCTATCTATCCATCCGTCCGTCCGTCCGTCTGTCCATCCATCCATCGATCCATCCATCCATCCATCCATTGATCCATCCATCCATTGATCCATCCTCTATTGATCCATCCATCTATTGATCCATGTATCTATTGTTCCACCCATTTTTAGATCCATGCACCCATCCATCTTTCCCATCCCATCCCATGGCATGCCATCACATCCCATATCGTCTCATCTTTTCTCATCTATCTATATAACCACTGTGACATATTGTAACCCATTTCATCATCATCTTTTTCATCGATGTACCTACTATGCAGAACAGGCTGCTGCGAGCATGGATTTCTGCACATGGTTTCCTTGAGGTCTAACCAAAAAAGGTGGACATCCGCCGCTCACAACGTGCCTTTCTGGATACATGATGTATAGCACTACTAGCTTCAGCACCTTCTACGCCCACACGCAAGCAGGAATCTCAGCCTGGCCTCCCTGGCAAGTCCCAGCTCACGGCTTTTCTCCAAACCGCTCTCACGAATCCGCTTCAGCACCACTGTCTCGCTTGTGTTATCAGCAAATTTGATGGTCAATCCTTAGTCCAGTGATCTTGTATAGATTGGTCATTATTTGTACGCAATGGCAATGAATGATTTTGTGGACATTGGATGCACCTCATAATGGCACAACTTGTCCACAACAGCTTTTGCCCAGGCTTGCTTAATATGTTTTCTAGTGTTTCTCCGTGCTGGAGATCTTCTTGAAGGGGTCGAGCTTCCAAGAGAAAGGTTCTGTCGCCCTTGACGTTTTTCCTCCTGCACACTTCTATCCTGGCACATGTCATGGTATGTCATTGGAACTCTCGCTAGTTTCGTTTTTACCAAACACATTCGGATATATTCTTAGATTGGGTGACTTTAGGTGACTTTAGGTGACTTTAGGTGACTTTGGGTGACTTTGGGTGACTAGTGGCTCCCAATGGCCTCTTTTTTTTGTGCCCAGAATCGCACCATGAGGCAGTTGAGGCCACCAGCCCCGCTCATGTCTTGGACCGTCACATCAAGGATCTCCTTCTCTGGAAGGCGCTGGGTAAGCCACGCCGGCGAGATGTCGGCCATCAGTGCGTTGCCGCTGCAACGGAGCTGCCACCTTTAAGAGCTATTGAATATTATTGGATGATGGACTTAAATACCTCTAAAGGTATGAATATTCAATACCTCTTAATGTTATTGGTATGAATATTATGATATTCAATGGTATTGATGTTGGACTTTTTCTAAATCATTTTATCTTGTCACCTTTGTAGGGGGAGCTGATGTAATAGACACGGAAACTATGTGGCCCTGAGCCGTTTTTCCTGGAGGTGCCTGCAAATCTATGCGTGAAGCATTTGAGGATGGTACCCTGAAGCTACAGGAAGAATCAAAAAAAGGTCCCCCAGGTATTTCGGAACAGTAGAGCGAGGAAATCGTGCTCGACTCGTTGGGGCTTGGCCCCCATTTGCATTTGCCAAACTCGGCTTACACAAGTCATTTGTGCACCAGGTATATCTTGATGTTTTATATAAATATAGACATATATGGATGATACATTACTTCTTGGCAAACTTAGCCAGCTGAAAGGATGGCTGCAGTCATCTCGGAATCAAGGCCCGAAACTGATACAGTAGTGCTACTCCAAAGTGCATCGGCCATGCATAGATTCAAAATGCTACTATAGGACATGCAAAGTCATCATGGATTCTCTGTGAACCTGTACTTGAATGGTGCAAAACAGGTGAAACAAAAGGACCCGCAGTTCATGTCACCAAACTCTCGCCAGCGGAGCTTTCTAATGAAGGGAATAGATCGATGGCTCAACAAAGGTCTGGGCCTCTCAAAAACTTTTTATGTACTTGAAGAAGGTACCATCAACCAATTCTCATAGGGCTGGATTGTTGTCACATTTTCACGCATTACTCTTGGTGACACACCATTGGAATTCCTCTTGTGACAAAGAAACCACTTTCTCCAAATCCACTCTTTTCGGTCTGCAAGATGCCTTGCCCGTTCGGCCTGTGCGTCTGAAGCTGAGTTCAAACTGGTGCCAGTTGGAAACACCTCAGCTGAATTCGGATTTTGGCTTGCTTTGTTGGCCCTCTCGCACAGAGCAGGTATCTTCTTTGATGATAAATGACACCTTTCTAGAAGTCCAGTGAGGAATGTGCTTTCAAACACGAAAGCGCTTGGCTTGCAAATAAAAGCATTAGTCCAAGCCTACTATGCAAGGGCAAACAAGTACTTACATCATACGAAACAGAAACCATTCTACTAATGCTTCCAAGATATCACTTATTGCATCCATTTTCTCTTTAACATTCTTTAACCTCTGCAGCAAATTCTAAGTGCACTACTCAGACTACCAAAATTGATGGAACTTTGAATCCCATTGTACGATCGC